>WUQG02016188.1:0-11630 GCA_011317285.2 Androctonus mauritanicus | reverse complement strand
TATATTCGTATCTTATTAATTCATAATTACTTTTCTACTTCTTGATACACCAGTATCCCACTTCTGTATATTTTCTGAGCATTTTTTAAATATCTTATCACTATACAGCAACATAAGGAATATTCCAGGAGGAATATTCGATATGTTACTGTTACTGATGTATAATTTCTTGATATTTTAGAATTTGAAATAATAATTTATTTTATAAAATAAATGTTTTCACCAAAGAGAGATGGATATATATATATATCATATGATATTTGATGATAATTAATAATCATAATTAACAAGCAGTATTAATTAGTAATTATATAAAATGAAAATTTTTATTTTTTACATAATGCAGTATAATTCACTTGAAAAAATAGTAAAAATATATTTAAAAAAACTTCTTTTTATTTGGTAAATATAAAATTAATAAAAAATAAAATTACAAGAATTAAAACAGCTACACAAACACTGAAAATATCAAATAAAATAAAAAACGATTCACCAAATATCTGTTTTGTTAGTGCTGCCATCTTGTAGTCGATTAGTAAATTCAGATATTATTCCATTTGGAAGATCATTTATCAATTTTATCGTAAATCATATCGTATCGACTATTTTTACAATTTTTTACTGATGTAATTTTTAATAAAGAGAAATGTTAGTTCGCTAATTAACATAAGAAAACAATTAATTATACAGGGTGAAGAAAAACTTCGTCGTAAAATTTGTGTATTGCTAGAGGGCATCGAAATAAGTCGAAAATGTCTAATGAACATACGATTTAAATCGCACCGTTTTCGAGTTATGACCCTTTAAAGCTAGCCAATCACTATCGAGTATACAAAGCATCACCACGCGTCGCGTTGCTAAGAGGCATCGCATTGCGTCGCTAGTCTTTTTACTACCATTGTAACATAATCGACTTCCAAAAACTAATAAAAAGTTAATTCTCTTTCGAAAAATTAAGTCGACCAAGTTAAAGTTTAATTGACTTGTAAAATTTGTAATGAGGATTAAAGATTTCATCCATACTGGACTTATTTTCTTATTTCATTTCTGTACTATGAAATGCAATAAGAACTACCGTTGTGATTGGCCATTTTTAAAAAGAAAATGTACGTAGGATTAATTTTTTTCTTCTTATGTGCTGTTTAATTAATTGATTCGCTTAATTATTATTTTTATTATTGTTGTAGTTACTGTAGTAGTTCTTTTATCGCTGACGCTCTTTGTCCCTGTCGCAATCGCAAGAAGTAAAACGCAATGAAAGCGATAAACTCAGAGAAAGAACAAACAGCAGTGCGATACTTGCCATATCCAAAATTAGAACCCAGACTTTTAAATTAGAAAGTGAGTGGGCTAGCATCTTCACTATCCAGACTAACTCGAATGAGAAAGAAGGTACGGCATGTACAAGTTGCGAAGAGCAAACTTTGTAATACGGTAATAAGAAGGCGAGCGAAGCAATGCGACGCGTCGTGACGCTTTGTGTACTCGATAGTTTTAAAAGGTCATAACTCGAAAACGATGCAATTTAGACCATATGTTCATTAGACATTTTCAATTTGTTTCGATGCCTCTATCAGTACACAAATTTTACGACGAAGTTTTTCTTCACCCTGTATTTAACAAAAACAGAAAAGCTGACTAAATTTTAGAAAAAAGTAATAAGATTTTGTTTAATTCGTTTCACTTCTATCTATATACGCACACATAATTATTATATATGTTGATTTACAAATAATTCAATATGCTTTTCATGTTAAAATTTGTGGGCTGTTGAAATTTTGGAATAAACTATATGTATCTAAAATAATCATAAAAAATAGCTTTCAACCATTTTTCTTAATTTAACTGATATTTGACACGAATTGTAAATATCTGGTATCTGATATGTGGCGATTATTTCATGAATTAAACTATTATATCATTGATATTAAGTAAATTAAATATTGTTGAAAAAATTGTTATATTTATTTATTTTATAATTTAAAATAATGTACCTTAGTCTTCAGTTCATTTTTTCGCTTGTTTAGTAATTTTGGGAAAACATTTTAAAAAACATCAACAGACAAAGTCCTCATTTGAAAGGATCCCTTATTAATCAAACTATATTTTATATAAACTTTATTAATTTTGAAATACTTGTCACAATATTTTAACAATCAATATTTGTTAAAATAGTGTGACAAGTATTGAAATTTTAAAATGCTGATAAGTTAAGAATTATTTATTACATATAAATGATATCATACTCGTTCGTTTTCCATTTTTGATAAAAACCAATTGCATTTTTCTCCCTGAGATAAAAAACTATATTGGAAATTTAAATAAAATATTCAAATTCCAATTATATGAACACACCTGCATTAATCTGTTTAAGTTTTAGATTTATCTGTTATTCGTAGAATAATGTAATAAGTTTGACAACCATTATATCCCAAGAAAAATAACATATACTATATATAGTAAAAATATTAAACATTATTAAATATTAATTGGGGATACTTGTTTATTATTCAGTAGGCATAATAAGCAGATGTATAGGATATGAGAATTATATATGAGAATTGAAAATGAAAAAAATAATATTCTATTCCATTACGATGATATAAATTAAATATTTCCTAAATTCTTTATATGAAGGATTTCATACTATATTTAATCAATCCAATATATTTCTATTAAATTGAATTAATTCTTCAAATAATTATGAAATATTAATTGATAAAGTAGAACAGCAGGTTGTACATAATTGCTATCGATGAAAATATCAGACGATTTATAGAATAAAAACTAATAAAGCGCTTATTTCACAAAATAGACTTCTATGTGACTTAGTTTTAATGACGTAACTCGCAATTGAATCAATTAGATAAGTTACTGTATTTTCAGTTTCTTTATTACAATGAAGAGAATTCAATTAAATTTGATTAGTCGATAATTTTTTTATATTTGCATAATATTGATAATATGATGTTTAATGTATTTAAGCAGTTTAAATACTTTTCTTTTTTAGGAAAGTAAGACAAATTTTCTTACTTAAGAAAACAAGCAGTTCCGGAAAGAACTAACATCGCTTACTCTCCGAACATGTCTTTTATTTTCTATTCATTTAGCCCTTGGAATTCATTCACTTTTTGTGTCAAATTTTAATGTTGTCTAACATAGATATAAAATAAATCAGCATACATACCACAATGATAAAATAATGTCATCATCGCGACGACATTATTCCGTTTTGATGCAACAATAATTAATTGAGTAATGCTAGTATCTGTTACTCCTGCACTGCTAACATTTAGCACCATCTTTTGTCAATAATATAATATAAAATTTTTAGAAAATTCAAATGCCATCTTACTGAATTAAATGTACTGCATCGGAGTGTCCTTTAATAGCAGAACATCACTATCAAATTTTGTGAAAATCTACTAATTGATTCAAAAGTTATTAGAAGAGGGGATACAAACAGCAGACATGATAGCGATCTTATAAGTCAATGAATCACAATGTTTGTTCTGCTGATAATTTTTAGATCATTTGGTATCTTTATATGAAATTTTGTTTGAAAACCGTGTCATTAAAATTAATTCTTTTGCCAACATTTTAATCCCATACATCCGAAATGTTGGACATGAAAAATAATAGGCCTGTTATTTTATTCCCTCTTTTGTTACCTTGTTATTAAAACGGTCTATATTACTGTTATTAGCATTAGTATTTATAATGTAAAAATTCTGACACCGCACTTCATATATTTTACGTTTTCATTCCGAAATGAAAAATTGACTGTTTCTATTATGAAATAAAATACATTATCTAATTTGGATGAAATTTACACCTTATTATATCATACTAGATAAGAAAAACTATTAAAAATGATTGCTATCTGTTCAATATTACTAATGTAACAAAAGAAGAGATATTTAATATTTTCGGAACATTTTGGAATATCCCATAAATATCGTCCATATATACAGTATGTATATTTCATTCCAAATTGGATGGTATTTATCTAGAATGTCTCAATAATATATACGTATAGGGGAACCGGGGAAGATGACAATTCGATATAATTCAGAAACTGTTCAAAGATGATGGTTCATGCCTCATATGCTATAAACTGCTGCATCTGCACAGTAAATACCGTTGAAAGAGAGCAGTGAAAGGTGACAGTTGATTTCTTCAGTGTTATGAATGTTTTTTCCAACTCTATATAAATTTCGTTTTATAAATTTGTGTTTAAGTTATACCTATTTTGATTAAGATGTAGTATAACGCAAAGAAAATGATTTATTCAGAAGTAATACAGTATTTTATACGTGATTGTGTCCATTTAATTTCTATTGTTGATAACAAGATCATCTTGCGATGTTTACTTTCTCGTATAAAAAACAGAATTCTAATGAAAGTGACCAAGATGGCGAGGATATAACGACGAATACGTCATCTTACCTCATATACTCGAAAAAATAGATTACAATATGCTAGGATTTCCACTTCATACCACCCAGAAACTTCAGCCACTTGATGTGGCATTTTTTGGCCCATTGAAGGTCTTTTATAGCCAGGTATTGGACAAATATGGTATCTGATCAAATGAAATCAATAACAGAATATGAGGTTGAAAATTATTCAATGATGTTTACCAGAGAACTACAATAGTTTCAATTATTGTGCAAGACTTTTAAAATCTCAGGAATAGAGCTATTTAATCTAGAAATGTTTCCAAAAGTGATATTTCCAAATGAGATTTCAAATCATCTTATGCCTGATCCTGAAGCACGACCGTCCATTGTAACAGAATTTACTGATAATGTAAAGAATGGTGGCACGAAGATTGATCCAACTGCGAAGGACGCGGTGCATTATTTGCGGTTACTACTGAAAACAACAAGTTTGTCACCTTACCCTGGCCTGGGAGTAAGATAACTTTTTGAGACAATCTGAATATATTTATTTCTCTTCATAAGCATTTAACATGATTTTTTCTAGCATATCATTGTATTCACCTGTCTTGAAAATATAAGATGATAAAGTTTACTTTCAATCTATGAAATGGTTCGACCAATAATTAGATAAATGTCTTAAGGTCATCATCTTATCCGGTTTTCCCTATACATGTGTGTGTTATTGTATTGTAATGTATTTTAAACGTATAGACTATAAATATTAGATTATTGTTTATATAGGAAAATAAAAGTGCTGGTCTATGAGAGAAAAGTGGATATACGGGCAAGCATTAATCGACAGCATTTTTGATCCGTAGCGCTCATCATGAACAAATATAACGAATTAAAACGAGCTACTCGCACGACTCACAGACAAGTCGCATTGTGTATTGGGGCAGAAAATGTATTTTTGAATACTTATTATAAGTGTGTAATATTAATTTAAGAATAAATACTACCAAATATAGATCTGCTTCAGAATAGCTTTCTTTTACAATAAAATAATTAATTATAGCTCCGAAACAGTTCGGAATCGGTCCTATGTTTATTTTTACTCAAACAAATCTCTACTTGTAGCCTTCCAAAGTTGGGATCTTTTGTCATTACTCATTATTGAGATCTTCTAGAGAATAAAGCTTATTAAAGCAGTATGATCCAATAATAAAAATACTTATTATTGGATCATACTGGCTGGAAGATTCCATTTAAAAGATGTCATAAAAATATTGCCAATTGATTCTGAGTAAATTGTCCTGATAATAAATGAATCAATTTTGATCATTTTTAGTATACAAAATCTTCGAGCGAATCTTAATAACATATGAGAATTTCATTCAGATTGGACATTATTTACATCACATATCGTTTAGACGGTGTGTGGTCATCAGATAGGGCTTAATCTCGATCATTTTCAACATTCCCTAATACAGAAATGGCGTACTTATGCCACCCGTGCCCAAAGTTGTACGCTTGCAAATTTTTTGGGCACAAAATTTGTAGTTGATATATTGTTTAAAATTCGGATTACCTCGCGAAAAGTAATTTTTTCGAAAATTTAGCCTATTTTGGCATACACTCTTAAAAATAGTTTATCACTTCTTTTCTAGAAGTCCCAATAATGTCCCAAAATTTTATATCCATTGTATAATATTTACTCGAGATATTGACCCAAAATATGTAATTATTTTTCTGTATATTGACCCAATATAGATAATTTTTAATAAATCTGAAACTGATAATTTTGAATTTTCAAAAAGGTATAAAATCAAATGATGGAAAGGATGATGGATTCATCGATCTTAATTAATTTTTCATGTAATTGCATATAACATTTAATATTCAACTTTTACAAATTAATGATCGAAAAATACTTTCTATTTTTTATTTTAAAATAAAAGACGTTAGAGAAGAATGGAAACTAATATTCTATTCATTAGTTCCATAAAATATCATTATCTGATATTGAATATTATAGAAATATTAATTCCTTAAAAAGATTACAAATGCAATGAATTAAGAATTAAAATCAGCTGAGGTAATAATCAATGTTAGGAAATGAATATTTTTCTGACTTGTGAGTAATACAAAAGTATACCATATTATATATATATATAGTCTATACATATTATTTAAAAATTAAACTAAAAAATTACAATAATGTTATATATTCATTATTTTATTTTTCTTGAGAGAAAAAGTATTTTTAAATTTTTCATTTGAATTGGCAGAGTTTTCAGTTTCAAAGAAGAAATATTTTGTACAGATAATTGATTACATTCATTTTGATCAGTTTGACTTCTTTCTTCGGATATGACAGTAAGTTCAGTATATGGATTAGATTTTGCTGAAAGAAGAGATGTTTTTCTGTTGGAATCAGTTACGGTTGATGCTTCCATTATTGAATGTGGAGAAGGACTTCGACTGTATTTTTGATAATCATCTAATTTCTGGTTGATCTATAAAAAAAAATAATTTTATAACTTAATGAGTGCATTTAAATGGCTGAAATTTACAAAAAATTTACATGAACACCCTAAATTCCAGCAAATTCTTTTGAATAAAAAATCATATTACTTATTTTAAATTGTAAAAATATATTCAACTTGATGAAATTATCAATAAGTTATTTTAATTTAAAAAATTAAATTTGAAGTAATAAACTTCTTACATTATTTAATATGTCAAATTTCACGCACTTCACAGTTTTTTATTATGTCATAGACAATAATTGTATCACAACTCATCGTACAATACTGCATAATCCAGCGATTCAATGCTATTATGTGTAGTTAATAAATTAATATTCTATTTCACATTTTGCTTTAATTTGATTAAATTTTAAATTTTAATTTTATTTAACATGCTAATCAAAAGGCGTAGCGATTATTCAGACGAATACAGAAGGCACTGACTTTCATTATAGAAATTATTAAGATCGAAATTCAATTCATTGTAACTTTAATCCTTAAATATTATTATGCTGACATTTGTATTAAATTCTTTTATGGGTCGATTTCTTTCTAACAAGTGAGACTGAATGCTCAAGTGATCATTTTTGAACTAGTCCACCTTTTCTAATGGCCAAAAGTTAGCAGTCAGAGAAGTAATGTCCGCGGTCGTCTGGGGCCCAGTTAGTAGACTTCCGCCAGACACCATTATTGATTGATCATCAGCATAATGAATTTTGAACGTCTCTCAAAGAAAAGGAAAACTGTCAAAAACAGAATTATATTTGGACTGGTAAGAGATTCGGTATGAAGGAATCACGCCTGAAATGTATAATCTATTGAGTGAATACGTCGTTTTGTAAATTGTGTTGGATGAATGGTGTAATTTTGAATAATTGAATTAAGTCTGTGATTATCCCTATCTACAAGAGGAAACGGTGAGAGAGATGAGTTTTAAAGATTTTTCAAGAATTATGAATATTTAAATCTATAGAGTTAGACATTTACTGTATCAGTAAAAGTTAGTAGATAAGATTGTGATCGAGAGATTGAAGAGAATGACTGATGAGAATTTATGGATATAAAATACAACTTCAGGAATAAATAAGATGTGTGAATCAGAATTTCTTAATGTGTAAGTAAACAAATATCTCCTATAAAAAAGAGCCAATTTTATTTATTTATAGATCTTGAAATGTATGAGCGAACTGAATAGGAATAAGTTTTGGAAAGAAATATGCTGCAAATGAATGGCTGCTTGGGGCCATAAAAGTAATGTATACTGATAATTGTGGGAATGTGAGAGTGAATGAAGGCATGCATAGTTGTTTGAGGCAAGAATGTGTGATGTCCCTGTGGTTATTTAATAGATGCCTGCATGAGAGAAGTCATGCATATGAGCTGGTTGACTGTGAAGATGGTAAGGAAAGAGTGTGCTGTCTGCTGTATGCTAATGGCAGTTTTCCTCTTTGAATGTGAACTAGGATATTTAGCCTACTTCACGGTTTAATGAAACATGTGTGAAAATAAATAACATGTGTGAGAAAATAAAAAGAAAATAAAACAATAATATTAATGAAATACTGTAATCATATCTAAATTGTTACAAGTATCGTAATTTCTCAATACTGAACTTATGTTTTTCATATATTAGATATTTCTAAGGAAATGCTAATTAAACAAAAACAGTATATCGCTAAAAATCGATAATACCGATTAGTGTACATTTATATGTTTACAAACTGAACTTCTACAATTGAATATTATTCAGACTGAGATATAAGAAGTGTTTTAAAATAATTTTTCTTCGAGAATTTAATAATTCATGAAACAGAATGAATTCGTTGCGATAGCAAAGAATATTGATTATACAATAAAATTCTATGATTATTTTTGTAACAAATTGCTTTTCTGGTATCACTGATATCAAAAACAATTAAATAGCTTCGAATAATGAAATATTTAAAATAAAAATATTGGATGTTTAATATTATAAAATCTATTTAATTTCTGATGTTATTTCTCAAATTTTCCTTAAATATGGTATTTGTTGAGACGTAATATCTGTAATAATATTTTATTCGAAGATAATGTTATAGTTAATATTCAAATTAATGATTTTTTTATGAATGAATTATATTATATGTGCAACTGTAAACTAATGTACAATAATTCAAAATATAAACCTGATTTTGTCCATTATCAGTATTACTTTCAGCTCTTAATTCTTGATATAAAGACACCACACAGAGAAGGCTATATATCTGTAAAAGATCAAAGATGAAGTAAATAGAAATAATTTATATTAATTATAAAAATTTAAAAAATAATAATAAACTTACGTTTAAACTACAGATAAATATGTCTATGATGAACAATACTGCTAATAACGGATCAAAAATCTAAGAAATAAAGTTTTGTTAATGAGTAGTAAAATAAATTAAAAAATTAATATCATTTTTTGGTAATTACAACGTCTTTGATGACGACAAATGATAATCCTATATCAAGAAACGTAGCAATAAATACAGAAGCTAGCCATGGAAGTAACAAGATGCTTTTTTTCTAAAAGAGGAAAGAAATTTATGAAACTTAATTTCGTGAAATAATTCAATAAATAATAGCAAACATGTTTAAAATCTATAAATTTTAGTTAAATTAAAATTTACTAAATGTTAGAGATTATCGTAATTCTAATACTGATATTTTATCAAAAGTGTTAAGAACAATACACAGATATTAATTTTATATTAAAGTTATAATGTTAAAAATTGTAAACTACTTTCCTTATTATATAATTTATTTCTTTTACCTTTGATAATGCAATTAGCAACAATATAGAGAACAACACACAAACTGCTGATAGAATAATAAAAGAAATGGAAAATGCCAGCAAATCTGCTTGGAAAAAATTATTAATTTAAAAATCAAAGGTAATATCAAATTAACATTAAATAATTTAAATTTTTAATTATAAAACAAAGCTCATACTTTGGGAATTCTTGGTTACGCTAATGTGATATGTACCAACAATAAAAAATACCGAATATAAAATCTGTAAAAATAGATTTATTTAGTATTCATTGAGTTTTAAATAATGAACTTTTAAAAACTAATAACTTAACAATAGTCTTATAAAAAATTTAATACAATGAAAATTTTGTATAATAATTAAATAATATTACAGCATATAATTAATTAATTTATTTATTAAATTATTAAAGTATAGACTATAATTAAAAATATTAATTTTTAAAGTAGTACAGTTTAATGTACAGTTTGTAATCAAACTGTCATCCTGAATGAATTATGTTTTTTTTATAGGCCTATATATGTTATAGCTTTTAAGAAAAATCCTATAAAAATCCGTTAACAGAATCTAGAAATTCCAAATCTTGAGCCAATCGCACCGATTTCACTGCCGAATCCTAGATCTTGATATTCAGATAAAGTAATTTTGCTGACATACATTAAAGTTTACAACATAATATCGATATTTTTGTAAAATAACTTCGCTATTAATTAATTATATAATTTAATTTGATAATATTAAAACTTATAAAAAATAATAATCATTCGCACTAACATAAATTTATTATTATTTTTTATTTTATAGCATATCTACTGCATCGATTCCCCAAAGTTTTCACGAAGTCGATTGTTCTTTGCGTATAAATAAGTTTTCAAACAATTTTTTTAAATTTTGTATAATAAAGTGATTTTTTTTTTATAATAAAAACAGGAATAAATTTGACAGTAGTGAAAATAAGAATTATCTTGGTAACGATAATTAAAATTATTATTTATTCACGTAATTGAATATTTATTTGTAAATCAACTCAAGAATAGTCCATGGACTATTCTGGAATTTACCACAAACTTTGAATATAATAAAAATTTTATAACTGTACTGTATTTGTTGTGACTTTATACGAATGGATATTGAATAATTTAATAGCAGAAATCAGTATTCCATGCAGAGATTCTCCATAAAAAATGTAAGAAATGGAATGATAATGATTCTTTAGATGAAATACTAGTCTATTCTGAATTGGCCACCATCCCAAATATTCAATATTAAGAAGAATTCTCAACCGTGTATTTTTTATATAGGATTATTTTGTAGATTTTTATTTTAGATTAAAATATTTGCTTTTTTATGACAAAAATTTAGCTTGAAATATTTACTTCTATGAAAAACGAAATTGTGATACTGACTCAAACTTTGAAAAAATAATGTTAGTTACTCTTCATCTGGATTTGATTTAACCGATTCAATTACTTTTTCTATACGACTAAATCGCTAATAGTCTATTACTATTAAAGAATAAGATGATAAAGGATAAATACCAATAACTTATATTATCAGGCTACAGATTACTCAAAATAAAAACGATGAAAAGATGGCATATATATTGTACAATCTCTTCAAATAGTGACTGAATAATAATAATAATCACCCGTTGAAATGAAAATAAATTGTTATCCTACTCTACATTTTACATTGGAAAACTTCTTACTCTAGTAAGATTAAATATATCACATCAACAAAACTTTCTTTAGTTTTCATTTCTAGATATTAATGGAGTTAAACATATAATAGAGAAATATCAAGAGGCACGGCAGTGACTCTAAGCCAGGTACAATAGTCACTGACTGACTTACCGGAGTCATTATAACCAAATTTCAACTCGCTGTAACTTTGGTCCTAATTTAAATATTATTAATCTGATAATTA
>WUQG02016177.1:0-11630 GCA_011317285.2 Androctonus mauritanicus | reverse complement strand
TTCAGTTTTTTTTTTTTTTTTTTCAGGAGCTAACTAGGATCTGGCTGATTGAACACTATATTTTAAACTTAGCTGAGCCCACTATGAGTATGAGTCAAGGTATATGGGTAATATTTGATGGGTCTTGAACTAGCTCCGTCAATTAGACAAGAAAATACAAGGTAATTTTTTAAAATTTAGTTCGCTATTTACACCAAGGTGGAAGCTTCCTCAGATGAAAGATTCGATTCAGTGAACTTGGTTGAATTTCTGAAAAATCTGAACGTGCGAAATACAGAATTGAACCCAGTCTTAGAGGTAAGTGCAGCGTATTTTATATTAAGACCTATTTCCCTGAAAAGTCTAAAAGATGAGATTCGAATTTGAAACCAAATCCTCAAGTGGAAAGTCTATCACTCATCCACGCGACTAACCGTCTTACAATTAGATTTTTTTTAATAAATACAACAAATGTTTTTCCAGATTCTCGCAACATACAAAAAAAATTGCGTTTTACTGTATTAAATTATCTCATTTAAAGCCAACGCTCGAATCGAAATCAAATTACACGTTGCTTCTTATTTATGTCAACCTCTCTGCTCATATAAAAACTTAATTCGGAAATCAAAGTAGTATATTTATCAAATTTATTTGCATTAAAAGACTTTTTAAATTTATTTAATTGAATTTTGGCTAGCTATATTTTAAGTCATAAGAAAATAAAATTATCCGCTATTTTAAATCAATGAAAATATATTTATGTAAACATGATCTATATAAACATTTTCAGTGATGCATATTAAAATATTTTTCATTTTACTGGCATTATTGAATTAATGGCAGCATTATATAAGTAATATGTTTATTTTAATAGTACATATTTCAGTAGTGTTTGTTTGGATATATTTTTGTTATATCTAGTCACTCGTTTGTCCAGTTGCCCCGGAAGATCTCATTATCGAATACAAAAAATATAGGTAAATTCTGAATTGCACTCAGGAGTGTTTCTTATAATTATTTATTCTACTGGAAATTTTTTATCCTATTCTGGGAATGATTTATGTTATTCTTTAGTTTTATTGCCCTCAAAACGTGAATAATACTGGAAATTTATACGAAACATCGCATTGAATAAATTTCTTCCATTCTTGTAAAGCGGAATATAAGAAATGAAAGCAATTTATTTATGCATTTTTTTGCAAGAAACAGTATTTTGCATATTTTTGTAAACTCCTCCGCACTGCTGTTAACTATATAAACATTAATTTTAATTCACTTATGTGAAAGTTAATCAAAAAGAATTTGCTTTAGCCACTTGACTAGTCTTAAATAAACAGTTTTAATAAAATCAAAAAGAACATAAAAAATTTTAAAAATACATCTTATATCCATCTTTTGTTTTTTATAATCCGATTTTTATATATGGAGAAGCAAATATAATAATCTGGCGACACAACAATGCATAAATCAAATAAAAACATCTAAATTTGATTTTCTGGCGAATTTAAAATCAGTTTTATTCCATAAAAAGGATTTATGTTTTTAAATATATGCTACTTATATTTATAATGGTTTAACAAAAAAAAAAAAAATACTAGAGAGTTCTTGTAATAAATCATTCTTTACGCTTCTTGCGCTTTATTCGAAAATAATTATTTCTCTTTTTATCGAAGAAATCAGGGTATTTAGAAAATTTTTTGTGTGCAGTAATTAAAACAAACATTTTAAATAATTTTATTAAACATTAAAGATATTTAAGAAAAACAAATATTTTATATTAATTCATTTTTATTTACGTGATTAAATGAATAGAAAAATTTTCTTCTAAATACTTTTATTCAAAAGATTTTAAAAATCTTATTAATTGCCCGCTTCACTTGTTGATTTTAAAAATCTTATTAATTGAAATATTAATAAAGATAAATGTAATATCTATGTTAAATAGAGAGTTAGATCTTAAGATATAGGATATATAGAATTAGATCTATATATTCTATATCTTACGATCTAACTCTCTATTTAAACATTATAGATATAACATCCTTCTCTCTAAATCAGTGCCGGTTCAAAGAATTGTCATCCTGAACCATCTTAGTTATCGGCATCTCTATATCACGATACACTAAAAATGATTTCAAAAACCAATTTTGGTTAAAAATAAGTTTACGGAATTAAAAACTAGATTAGAAAATCAGAAATCTTGGTATCTTAAATAATAAAGCTATAGATAAAGTGCCCAAAATTAGACTCCCCTCCCTAAAGCGGACCCCCCGGTCTCCTGGCTCTGCATTCTCTTGAAATCTAGCGGGACCAAGTGCAAATAATAGTTTAGGCTTCTACCACTCTGTAGCGGAATGCATACATCTCCCGCTTCACTTGTTGCTTATCAGTCCGTCATTATGTGTTTTGACATTGGAAAAAGTTTTACAATATGCTACATTTTTCGTTATTTCTTCTAGATATTGTAGATAAGCTTTTCGACATATATATATACTTAAATGATAAGGTTTAAGGTTAATGTTTATCATTAAACTGTTTAATTTAGATTTTAGGTTAAAAATTTATTGGGTTAAAAAAATGTAGGCTATAGTCGTGCAAACCGGACCCCCTCCAGTTGCCTAAACCGGACCCTTTATTTTTTCATGTCTAATGTCTGCCTGTATTTGTGCACACTCTTATTCTCTTGGAACTCTGCTGCAGATTGTGCTGGGGTTGAAAAGGACGTGTACATCTGCGATTTTTGTCGCTGAACGATTTAATTCGGTTATACATTTTCTGTATCTTTAGGAATACATTCTGTATCTTTTTTTAAAAAGCAAAACCTGTAATTGCTATATTGCACTTATACTTTGAAACTAGAATATGTTTTCTCTGATTTAATACCCTTTTCTAATTTTGTTTGGTGTTATTTTGATTATTTTCACAAGGGGTCCGGTTTCGGCAACTATTTTTCAAATCGACAAAGTGTAAGGTTTTGAAATAATTTTTTATACTAACTTTTAATTATATGTTCTAAAAGTAAAATGTAAATGGTGCATAACATTATAAAATAAATATTACATGCTTTTAAAACATAATTTTTTACTATTTTCTTTTTTTTTTAATAAAAAATAAAATGGAGGTCCGGATTTGGGCACTTTCCTCTAATAATTATTTTTATTATACACTTCAATTTATGTCTCTTCCGAAATCGATTATATTTCAGCATGATTAATTGGATATTTTATATTCCGGATCCCATATGTCCAAATTTTTTTCAAGAAGGATTCTGGGCTTGGCTAGTTAAATCCTATTCATTAGAGATGTCGGTGCTAGTGGTGAGCACATGAATAATCCTATTGTTTAGTAGGCCTATTTGGCAAATATAATAAAAGATAGAAAGAAGAAATCACCCTTCTCAAAAGTTTGACATATTGAGCAATGTCTACTTGACTAATGCCTATATAAAAAATCAACCTGCTTTAAAAAGCTATTGAACTCCCTTTTATCAAAAGTGAATTTAATAAATTACAAGGTCCTCCAATGAATCGGGTGATTTGGTAACTAACTAACTAACATTTTAAAAATCGTCCGATTCACTGGCAGACTATCTATTTAAAGCAAAAGTTTTCTTCTATTATTTTTGGTGAAATATTGACTGAGTAAGATAATTTGAATTGTTCCATTTAGTTTTTAGGGATTATTTCTTTCTTTAAATAAAAAATATTATTATTATTATTATTATTATTATTATTATTATAAAATACACTATATTAATATCTAGTAATAAACTGCAATGCATTTTTAAGATATAGAATAGCTTTTTAGCAGTCAAATAAATTAAAAATTAAAAAGAATTGTAATTATATTTAAAGATAGAATAAATATCTTTAGTAAGACTTCAAATTTTTCTTCTATCAGGGTTGCAAAATCGGATGGCAAATGATCCGATTCCGACTTCCTAAAATTTGTAAGATCCGACTCTGACTCCCGAGCAGTTTAAAATTCCGATTCTATCTAAAAACCTCTGACTTCCCGACTTCTGATTCCGACTTTGCAACCCAGGATTGCAGAGTCGGAGTCGGGAGTTTTTGGGTGGAATCGGAATTTTAAACTGCCCAGGAGTCGGAGTTGGAGTCGGATCTTACAAATTTTAGGGATCGGAGTCGGATCATTTGCCATCCGACTCTGCAACCCTGGATTGCAGAGTTGGAGTCGGGGGTTTTTGGATAGAATTGGAATCGGAATTTTAAACTACCCGGGAGTCGGAGTCGGTCCTTACAAATTTTAGGGAGTCGGAGTCGGATGTTTTTGAAAGGTGGAATCGGAGTCAGATTCGGAATCGGAGGTTTTTGGGTGACTCCAACTCCCAACTCCGGGCAATTTAAAAATCTGACTTTACCAAAAACATCGACTTTCCGACTCTGACTCCTACTCTGTAACCTTGTTTTCTACCGTACTAACTTTGATTAAATAAAAGATATTTTTAATTTATTTATACACTTAATATTCACTTATACAGTTAAAATTCACTTAAATTTATGCATTGATAATATATATATATATTATGTGAATATTAAATTGAGTTTATAGAAACTCAAGTTTTTTCAAATTATATAAAAACAGTATTTTATTTTATGAAACTATTTTTGTAGAATATACTAAATATTTTTCATCTTGCTAGTTTTATCATGGTGCATACTTCAACTAATAAATAAACTATTGACTTTAAGATCATTGATTTGTTTATTGTTTTCAAATTCATATTATATTAATAGCTAAGAAATAAATCCTTCGTAGGAAATACTTTGAAGTCTGACAAGTGAGTAAGAACTTCTTAGCATAAACATTTCAGTAAACAGTTTACTTATTTAAGAGACTGACTGAACAAATCAAAACTAATAACAAATATATATTTAAAGATTAAAACATTCATAAACTTCCTGAAAGGTTTCAAAAGAATTTGTTAAAAACTCATAACGTGAATACTAATAACATAGTTTTCCTTCATATTATTAACTTAAAATATCATGTTATCGTACGGTACCATCATTGTTAGTAAGTTGAGTATAAGTATGAAATTTCAAAAGGATGGACATCTTTATAAATAAAACCATTATGCTGATTTCTGCTATAACGTTACGGAAATTTAATCAGAATAAAAAGTAAAAATTCTAAATTTCATAACTAGTTATCCAGGAAAAACATTTCTTTCGTTGAAAACAAAGAATTTCTCTTTTAAAATATCTTATAAAATTAAAAATTTGGATGAATCTCACTTTCTAAAATTTATTTTTTCTAATCATTTAAAATATTAGTAAATTATTTGTATAAAATTTTATTCTTTATAAAAAAAAAAAAAAAAAAAAATATATCTCCCATCTTAGATATTAAACAATTGGAAAGACATATTTGTCTTTGATACTCCAACTTTTCCTGTAAAGATCTAATTTTTAGATGCGTGTAAAAATAATAATAATAAAAAAAACTGTACGAAAAAATACAAATATAAAAGTCAATATCTTACTAGATATATTTCTTATGTTAAACAAGAAAATGATGATACTCATTTTATGTATGATTTTAATTAATGTACGATAGTAATGCGATATCTTCAAATGAAAAATATATTCATACAATTACTTAAATTCATTTGAAATAAATAGACTAAAATGAATAATTTTGTTTAGAAACAGTTAATCAAGTTAATGTCTATATACCGTATTAACGTGTCAGAAATATTTCTAGATTTTTATTTCCAAAACTTCTTGTAAATATTTCTAAAAAGTACAGATAATGAATAAAAAATTATTTATACAGATTTGCTTACAAATAATTATATAAAATACGATTTTTGAATAAAATTATTAAATCGTGGTTGTTTTTTTATAATTCCTCCATTAACAGTTATTGACAAGGAAAAAATATATATATATATATATATAAGTTATTACTTCAGATATTTACTCTTATTTTACGTATTTGTCGTATCCAGAAACTTTTTAAAGTGAGAAAATTTGACGTTAAGTACTGCAAAATTTTTTAAATAATTTTATATAAAAATATAGTCTTGTTATGCGTAAGAATAATGGATATGATTATCGCTGTTTTCTTAATATCGCCCATCCATTGTTAGAGATAACTGAAGAAAAAGCATTCAGATCATATATACAAATCGCTCTAAAGAATTTCTTTCAAACTTGGATAAAAATTGAGAAAAATTTCTTTGCTGCATTAGTAGTAGTTAAACAAAAAATATATAAAAATAGTTCATCGAACTATATACGTTCATACTATGACATTACATTGTAACATTAGAAGTTCATACTATGACGATAGATTTATTTATCCATAAATTTTAGGATATTTAAAGAAAACTCATTATTTTCTTGTTTGAACTTTATATTCTTATTGCCTTCGTTTGGGACTTTGCAATAGAAGTCCCAATTGTATTCTCGACATCCTCAGATAACCATTATACCACTACCACTATTGAACTATTTTCAATATAATCCATTTGAACGATGTTATTAGAAAAGAAATATCAATTTTTCTTTCTTTTAATTGCTGATGTCTTAAAGAAACTAATGGATTCAGTAAGCGTGAGACAAACTATAAATGCAATGAAAAAAAGACAATGAAACTGTTAATATTTGTCAGTAAATTTTGATGTTTTCTACGTCAAACACTAATGGATTGTTAATGTAAAGAAAATAGTGGAGAATGTTAAAAAAATGTTTATATATATGTATTTAATTCTTGAAAAAATACTTCGTATTTGAAAGTTGTTTGATGTTTGGAATATAATTTCTAAACAAAATCAAAGATGAAATTCGTAGGTACTTTACTGAATTGAAAATTTAGATTTTATATAAAAATAAAAAAAAATCGGAAGTCTTGGTAGAATTGTGTTATTGTATATAAAATATTTCACATACAATTTTTATCTTTACAACTTTTATATTTTATCTTTCTTATTTTTAGTGCTTATTTTCTGTTTTATATCGACCGTAGGATGAATAAGTACTGTATATATAAAATATTATTTTTCTGACTTGTGCAGTACTCGAAACACTACTTTTGATCTTCATATAAACATAACTGGATTTATTATTTATAAAACTGTCCAATAATTAATATAAAATGTATTTCTATTATATTAATATTCGAGATATATATATATATATATATATATATATATGTTTGTTTATATAACGCATAAGATTTACACATATTTTATATTGATTTTCTAGAATTTTTAAGATTTATAATAATTGTATGATCGCGATTTATGAAAGGATACATTCTTGAAACGCGCGCATAATTTGAAATTCGCGTAAATTGAAATCTCTTCCATTCTAGAAATTCCGTATGTCAGTAGTTTCCAAACATTCTGGTGTCTGCGCTCCCCCTTTTTTTTATAAAAAATTAGTACGTCCCCCTTATTTTCATAGCTGTCTAATTTCACAAATACTTCCTACTTACAATTCAATGCTACGAAACAATATACTATGTTTTGTATAAAGTTCTTATACATAAAAAATATAAATTTATTATGATGTAATAATTTTTAATACAATTAAACAAATTTTGTAAAAAAAAAACGAAAAATAGGATGCATGCTTAATACAACATAATATTTAATGCGATGGTTGGGCTTTTTTCAGCAGAAATTATCTCAAATCTGAGTATCATCAAAGATATCGCTACTTGCAATTCTTTTTCGATCACTAAACGACATCGATTTTTGTCTTTAAAACATATATAGTAGAAAGTTTTTGGATATACGGATATGTGTGTATATTTATAACCCTTTTGCTGATTCATTTTTTTGTTTGTTTGTCTCAAAAATAATGTTTTTCTTAATTCTTTCGCGTCCCCTTGCCAAAGACTAACGCTCTCCTAGTGGGACGCGCGCCCCGCAGTTTGGAAAACACTGCCATACATTATATGGATGATATTTTGGCTAAGTATTATTAAAATAAAAATAAGAGTTTTCATAAAAAGTCTAGAAAAACGAATATAAGAAATAAGAAGTACAAAATAAAAACATGAAAATATGAATTTTTTTCAATAAAACGTAAACAAATGTGTAATTAAAACAACAGAAGCTATGTCGAAAAATAACCACAATAAACGAAATAGTGAGAGCATAAACTTGTGTGGATGTTTGCATGGGACAGTTGACCACCTATATATGAGAGAGATTTCAATAATTTCGATCTTTTTTATGTATTTTGTCACCGCTCAGATTATTCGAATTTGCCAAAATTGAGACCGCGTAAATGGCGATCGCATTATACAATATAATAGAAATCTAATTCATTATTTCAGTTTATAACTTATTTTCCGTAGAAAAGCGAAGTTTATAAGATCGTATTAGCTGTCTATTTGTCTGCTGATTGTAAATTCACCAACTTTTGAACTATTTGATGTATTTACAAAAAATTTAATAATATTTTATCATTTCGATGTCGCATCACTGAACTTTTCAATTTCAATAATTTAATTATAGCAGTCAAACTTACCATACAATTCTAAATAAATCCTGAACTATTGGAGTTTTATTAAATTTAGCAGAAATATCAAGCCGTCGAAGAGAATATCTATGATGGATAATAAACTTCATTACTTTTAACCATTTAAAAATGGCGAATTTTTAAATTTCAAAAGTATATCCCTAATAACTTTTGAACAAGCTGTCCGTATTTCATAAAATTTACAGGATATCAAGCTATTAAAACTGAATTTAAAGTAATATTAATTAAATCTTATAAAAGTATCTGTTTAAAACTTACGGATTGAGCTTTCCTTGTAATAATTGTGGAGTGTTTAATAGATTTTTATGATGTTCAAGGTTTGTAGTTTGTCATTGAAGATGCTTTTGATAAAAGATACACTTTAAATTATATTAGTTTAATATATCTTTTATCATTCCAAAAATAATGAACACTTTCGAATTGTCGATATAGAAAAGCAGTCACTTACAATCCTGGTGCACGGTTCGAATCCGGGTTACATCTCCATTTTTCAGGAGGACCGGGTTCGGTTTGTTAAAATCCATCCTTCAACCTTCTAGTTGATCCTACATGGGTGTTTGCTAACTTGTGGTGGGCTCTAAAAGTGGTCCCGCTAGATACAGAAAATCCCAAGTGTGATATATCGACTTAACTATGGTAATTTAACGTAATCGAATTGTTGGCAATTAGTATACAAAATATATATAAATATAATTTATTATTTATATAAAAATATAAAAATTTCGATTGTTATTAAAAAAAGAATTCTTTTTTTAATAATATATAAAAAAATAATTCTTTTTTCCTATTATATTTATCTCAATCTTTGTTTATAACATAAATATCTGTAAACAAATAGCAGATTATTTATTTGTAAAATTCTTAAAATTTTTATGAAATACTTTTTCGTAACAGGAAAAAGTATTTAATTAAAACGAGATTGCTAAAATTATTTTATAGCTAAAATCTCAACAAAAAGCACAAAATAATTGATTATTTTCCAAATTCTCAACTCCAAATTTTTTCTTTCTTACAAATATAATAATACAGCAGAAAAACTTTATAGAATTTCTCTAACAAAGAGAGAATGAAGGTTTTTCTTTCATAAAAATAAACGATATTATCATAATGATAGCAAACTTTTTTTTATTTATCACAAAACAATGCAGTATAATACATATATTGCTAATGATTTATTATTATTATTATTTTTATAAAATTATTGGCTTATGCACAGAACCTTAAACGATAATAATTTAATGCCGGATTATCTAAATTAGTTCAGAATTAATAAAAAGTAATGCGATCGACCTCATGAACTAATTTTCTCTCAAAAGATTTGTGTCAGTAATATTCTGTTTTGTAGACATCATTTTATGAGGTTTGTAAACAACTTTTCAGGTTTGTAAGCATCGTCATGCTTACAAACCTCATAGAATATTAATAACAGAAGTAAAAAATATATACAGATATATTTATTTAAGCTATTCGAAATTTTCTTTCCTGATATAGATTTAAAAATATAAATATTTTTAAAAGCAAAAATTACTTCAAAATTAACTCTGGAAAAATAATAAACAAAAATAAATTGTTTCGGAAATCTGTAAAGATGAATTTCTAAATTAATACTTTAATTAAAGATTTAAAATAAAATCGTAAATCAAACATAACAACTGGAGCGGCAATCAACATAATTACAACATTTAAATTTGAAACTCAATTAAGCACTTTTAATTAGTTATGTAATTATTATCTTATAATTCTTTAAACATCATTAAATTCTAAATACCATATAGTTATTATAAATTTGATTATGTTTAGTTGAATAAGATATTTAATTAATTCTTTATTCCTTTGGCGAATTACATAAAATAAATTCGAACTTCTCGTAACATTATCGAATTGCATATTTTTTCGAATGCATTTTTAAGCGTATTTTATAACTTAGAGCATTAAAATCTAAAACAGTAACTGCCATGGTAGCTGATCATCATCATCGTCAATAACTTTTCCCAAATTCTATCAATAACTTAAAGCGTAGATATTTAAATAAATAACGTTATAAAATTTAATGATCGCAAGATGTTTAATCACTCGACAGTATCGAAATTTTCGACGAAGAATTTAATATATTCAATCTGAAATCCGTTCTGATTCATTTATCATTCCTAATAACATTAAATCTGGTATTTTAATAATAAACATATTAACATTTTAACCAGCTGACAGCTTCCGTTCCTCTAACTTTATATGGTAAACAGATTTAACAGGCTTCATAAAATGAAGTACGTTATTTTGTTTTGACACGATGATTGTATAGACTATTCTAATAAATATTGATCTTCCTCAATAAATCACTTCACGACGGAATAATTCTTTACGACAGCAAAGGCAGCCATATTCGTTCAAACTTTCATAATCTAATCAACTGACTAAAATCATTTATACTGAATTTAATATTTGGCATTTTATATATATTGCAATAATTTAATTAAACATAACTCTTTATGTAAGCATAATTAATAATAATAATAATTATTATTTTTTTAATTGTTGATTAACATGGCTTTAATAGCATGATAGTTTTACGAAGTTTGATATGAATGTTGTATAACTAATATATAAGTTTTATAATAATTGAAAAATATAGATTATATTTCTATATATAAATGCTTAACAGATGAATTTCGAATTTATTCTTGCGTAACAAATTTAACATTTTGAAATTTTAATATTAAAAATTGCTAACTTATTGAAAAACGCTCTCAAGTAAACAGAAAGAATGTATTTTCTTGAAAAGGGGAGACTAGAAGTTTTCTGCTCTCAATAAGTTATAATTAAAACAGCTTAAACTTGTTCAAAGTTTTAGCTCTAAGTCATGATCAAAAACCTTTGGTAGGCGGAAACGTCCAGTTGATTGATTGGGACGGTCGAAAAAATATATTCCGAAAATCTGTTTTTTCAGAAATAATGTAAATCAGAGAAACAAATACATGAATTAAAACTGCCAATGCTAATCTTATAGTATATCTATATGTATGCTAATCAGTAAATCAAGCATTAGCCCAAGCAGTCAAAAGAAATTAGTCAAGTACATGCAAACTTAAACTTGTGTCCACACACTTTGGCATGATAATCAGGACTGCCACGACA
>WUQG02016166.1:0-11630 GCA_011317285.2 Androctonus mauritanicus | reverse complement strand
CAAAATGGCATTCAAATTTTCTGTTGTGATCACTCCCCTAAGCAGCATTATCTAGCAGCTATCTATTATCTATCTGGTTAAGTCCATTTATTTCAATCAATCTTAAATGCTGCTTTCCCACAAAGAGTACTTCTCATTGAAAAATAACTTGCTGAAAATTATTTTTGTATACCATAGTTGCCTAAAATCACATATCTTATGGTTTTTCAAATATAATGCAAATATTGAATGATGTTATGAAAAAAAATGCATTAAATAGATATTAAAAGAATGGCTAGATATTTTTAAATCATCTCCGCACAAACTACAAAAACTTAGTTTAGATGTATAAAATTTTAGTCTAAAAAAATTAATATAAGTGAAAATGAAATAGGCTATGTGAATAGCTATATCTTACTGAATGTACTTATTGATTCTTTTATTTAAATTCTCATAAGGTTAGTTCAAAATTAAAAATAACATTAAATTTCATTATATCATCAATGTGTGTTAGCTTACAATAGTAAATAGTTCAAGATCAATTTCACCTTATGTCAGGATAAGATACTTAAACATTAGAATTATGTTAAATAATATATTACAAAGTCGATGACATTTTATCAGTATTGCCTTTTAGTATTTAATTGCTATCATATTGTAAGATCAAAAACATTAATTACATTTAATTTTTAATATTTTTACTATAAAAAATTTTACTTCATAAATATCAACATTAATTACAGTAAAAATGATTTTTTACTAACAATTTCTAAAATTCTAATTTTTTGTGTAAATTAGAATTGGAAAGTAAACTTATCTAAAGAAATTGAATTAAATATTATATAAAGATAATGTGACCAATTTTAAATTTATTTTTTATTTGAAAATTTCAGAGAAAAATACTAATATCAGATATTAATGCTATATAAAAAATTATTTTTCTTCAGAAAAGTAAAATAATTTTATGTAACATTCTCTATAATTATTCAGATAAAATTAAATTACTAAACAATGATATTCAAATTACTAGTCTTTTATCTTCAAAGAAAAATGGAATTTTGAAATTTTAAGACAGATCTAAGCTGTTAAGCTACGATTCCTTTAAAATATTTTTTGTTAAATAATGATCACAATTTAAAAATTTAAATATAAAATTATTTAAAAAAGTATAGGATGCTTATTTTGTAATCATCTTATATTCTATTAACATTATATAAATTACATAATTATTTACATGCATAATCCAGAAATTGCATCTATATTTGGATTAATTACAACAGTAATTCATATAAATAATAGTACAATAGTAGTTTGTAATTCTGGTTTAAATCGTATATTTTATCATTATCATCAATTTGTGAAATATGATTTCTACCTATGTGAATTAAAAGTTTAAAAATAAAACATGAATTATCAAATTAAAAGAACTGTGCAATTTATAAATCTAATAGTTTTTGAATTCAATG
This sequence comes from Androctonus mauritanicus, assembly GCA_011317285.2. Lineage (NCBI taxonomy): Eukaryota > Metazoa > Arthropoda > Arachnida > Scorpiones > Buthidae > Androctonus > Androctonus mauritanicus. The sequence goes on along the minus strand of WUQG02016166.1, from coordinate 10,185 downwards.
AATTGATATGCCCATTATGTTAAAGATTCTGAAGAGCTTTTTTTTAAGAATCTTTTAACACATTTGAACTGTCAATTCATACAACAATAAGAAGGATTCTAGTTGAGCCACAGCATGCTGATCTGAAGATTTGCTGCCCACTGACTGACGTATAAAATACAAATCAACAATTCTGTTATGTTAAAGATTCACTCTAAAACTACTTCAGCTTTCATGATGTTTTTATTAGAATCTATTGTACAATCAAAAAGTAAGAATTTAATTTTGAGTCGATGAGTGCCTATCATCATTGATTGCATCATCACAGATCTGCATGCTGTAGCTCAACTAGAATCTTACCCTACAATATTTAATATATTTCAGGGTCGAACCTTTAATTCTTTAACTTAAACCAGGGGTCGGCAACGCGCGGCCTGTTGCAAGTTTTTGTGCGGCCCACCAAGCAATATAACTTTTATATGATTAAGTAAAAATTAGGAAGGCTTTTTTATTTTTTATTATATTATTATTATTTGTTATATTATGAAATATATGTATTGATTGTATTATTAATAATATTTTTTATCGATTGAGAGAATTCAGCTACTATCACCATTGACCAGCCATAAATGAGTGGTTAACAAAATGTTCACAAAGAAGCGAGACTAGGATTCGCATTGGAATACTTACTCTATCCCCGAAATTTTTTTGTTCTCGAATGTCTATAATAACACTGTGCGGCCTGCTTAAAAATATTGTTTTTGAAAATGGCCCGCCATCCAGAAAAGGTTGCTGACCTCTGCTGAAGATGATCATATAGCAACTGAAAACGTTTCATTAAAATTTTTAATTATTATTTTTCAATGTTTATTTTTATGTAATTATGCCTCTGGATTTTCAGTTTTTAATTTTGAATAAATATTCAATGCAATTTGCTTCGTTTTCTTCTCAATTGCTTTTGACAGCTAATCATATAGTCTTTCAAGAATGACTTAAAATTATAACTCTTCACCAATTTTATAATATAATTAGAAACAATTGGAATGTGCAAAACATCATTGTGCATCTGATCATTATATATATTACACACATGCAGATAATTTACTACATGTTAAAATCATGTTAATATTGTAATTTTATTCAAAGGTTACAGCTTATCTGTTAAAATTGTCATTATTTTTATGGCAATTTACTGTAACATTGCAAATAATTAAGCGGACTATATCATCGGCATACTGATATAAATGATCTTTGACCCATAGACTCAATACTGCTTTCCGATGCTGTCATTAAATATAGATCAGTGGGATTGTGTGATGAAAAATGGAGGAAGTCAAAAAAGTGTTCAAAATAGCATGAGGTAATTTATAGATAGTTTCTTCAGTGTTATAAATGAATTATCTATGATCAAAGTTAGCAAAGATAAAATAAAAACAAGTATTAACTTTGGATAATTTAATATATACAGTATTTTAGAATACAAAATCTTATTATTATATAATAAAATCTTTTATATTTACTGACATGTTTTTATGTAATGTGCATAGGATTTTGTCACATATCAAGCTATAATTTATTTAAAATTTTTGTTATTGTATCGTGCAAATAACATATCTTTTTTTAAAATATTGTATTTTCAAATAATTATAAAAAAAAATCATATGCTTTTACATATTTTTCTCAAGGATGATTCACACAGATTTATAAAGGAACATCCAAACTTAGGAAACAGAGAAATCAGAGTCATGTTATTTCCAGTTGAAATCAATTTTATAATTTTGTTCACTAACATATTAATCAATTTTACTGTTTCATTATATTACAGGTTACATTATTAACATTTCATTAAAATAAATCTGAATTGACTTTAAAATTTCTTTAAAATAATATTTGTAATATTCAATTCAATAAGGTAAGTATCAGAAAAATGCATTTTGATGATATGAATAACAAAATATAAATACAGTAAATATATAACTATTTTATATAAAATAAGAGGTAAATTTGTTGCAATATAAATTTAAATTTTGGAAATGAAATGAGAAATATAATACCAATTGTAGAACCTATCAATATATACATTTCATTCTTGATATTCTGTTTCAATCAACTCTATCAATAGATAAAGTTCTGAAAAAGATTTAAACATTAGCAGTCATCAACAGAAACCAGCAACAACCCAAAGAAGCATGGAAAGATATATATTAGAATACACTAGAAGAAACCACAAGACCAACATGTGGATAAGAGAACAAACCAAAGTAGAAAACATATTGGTAACAGTTAGAAGCAGTAAGTGGTGTTGGGCAGGCCACATAGCAAGTTATACTGATAATCAATCGACAAGGAGAATTGCAGAGTATACCTATGTACAAGATAGATATACCTGAAAACAAAAGGAAAAGGTATATACAGTGTTACCTCGACTTATGAGTGTCTCAACTTATGAGTTTTTTGAGATACGAGCTGTCTCTCTTGCTTTGACTTGTGAGTTAAAATTTGTTCTACGAGCAGTGGCTAGCAACAAAGCAACTGCTGTCTGGAGTGTAACATCCACTCTGGAAGGCACTTACTTTGTCTCTGCGACAAACTTTTGTTAACTTCTTAATACGGCCATTTAAAATAAAATAAAAATTAATGCATAAAAAAAATAAAATAAATGAAAAAATTATTCAAATTAATTGCATTGTAAGTCCATCTTAAATTTCAGTCCCAAATTTGATAAGAACTACAACAAATAGATGTGACAGAAATTAAATTTAAAATATTATTTTACCTGCCACATGAATCACAATCAATTTCATCTTGTTCAAAGGTGTTTCTCTGCATATACTTACTGTACTATTATAACTATTCTAAGCAATGACTAAATGATTTTGATTAGATGACTATTAGATGAATATAATTTCATAATACATAATTAATCAACATTTGGATCATTTATTATGAAAGTGGTGTAAAAGTCCATTTTTGGAAAAAAATTGAGAAACAGTAATTTAGATATAATTTAGTATGAACTTTTACTTATAGACATTTATAGTTTATATATTAAAATTTCCATATGCTTTGATCAATCGAAAATTTGTTGGCAAACCAAACAACAATCATTTATTATGAAAGTGGTGCAAGTCCATTTCCCTTAGTCTAATTAAACACTGGATAAGCTAAGGAATAAAAGTGGGGCATTTTTCAATTAGATTTGTCATATAATACGAAAATCTATATTTATTGAAAAAAATCTAATCATTACCTCTGCACTCTCAAACATGAATATTACATGTACAAATGTTTGGGTATATTGTCTAAATACAATTCTGCAATATATTCATTGTTACAAATCTACTAAAATTTAAATTGTTAATTTTCATTTTCAATTCTAATTGAACCATCACACTATAAAAAAACTTAAATCATCTGGAATTAGCATCATGTGCATTTTTCATTTTCATCCATCAGTAGAATTTCTGATTCAATATATCCATTATTTAGCATTTTTATATTATAAAAATAAATTCATTTCATCCAAAAATATAAAAACATGGTGCAATTATTGTCTTAAATACTTATGTGTTATGAATATTTCAAAAACATATTTTCACAATAAAGTTCCGAATTGAAAAACAGAATTTAATGTTAAATTTATAAGAATAATTTGATAATAAATAAATAAATACTGAGATTAAACAATAGTATTTTCTATCTTGTTCTTATTTATAAATAAAACCAGACTAAAACATAGCTTAATTCAAATGAAATTCAAATTCAAATAATTAAATTTATTGATTTGAACAATTTAATAATTATGAAAATGATATAAGTCCATTTATGGCCCAAAAAAACAATACTTTGTTTAGTTAATTCTCATAAAAATTATTTGTATAATGAATTTAAATATATTTAAATTCATAGAAACGTGGGAAAACTTACTAGACTTTATCAGTATTTTTGAATCGATTGAAATGCAAACCCTTTAAATATCTTGATACAAGGAAAAATGGATTTACACCACTTTCATAATAAATAATAAATGGTCCATATATGTTTTTTAAATGGATTATCAAATTGTGAAAATTAACATCCTTATAAAAAATAGTAAGTTTGAATAATTTCATTTTCTTAAATTTTGAAATATCATTAAATTTCTTTTAAATTTAGTAGTAAACATATTTTCATATTAATTGGAAGTGAAAATTAAGCAGATTTTTTTCTAAACCAACTGTACTTTCAAATGTGATATTTAATCTATTTAGAAAGTATGACATAGTAGTTTCTCTGAACTATGATTGTTGTTTTACATTTTATTAGTTTCTCTGAACTATGGTGTAATTGGAAAGTTCTCCTTCATGGTAAAAAAGAAGAAAAAATTTTATGCAATTATTTTTTTTATTTCTAATTTCTTTTCAATAGGAAATGATGATAAAGTTGTCTTGTTTTTATTTGTGTACAGATTTATAAATATATATATTTTTTATAAGTTCTGCAGCTTTAAAAAATATATGAAAATATAAAGAAATGTTTTGAAAAATTGTATTTTTATTATATAGGATGTAATAATAAAGAAATAAAACTGAGTTTAAAACTTTTTCAATTTATAGAGAATTATATATAAAGAAAAGATCATCATGATCTTCTTGATCTATAATTTAATTTATATAGTGCACATATTTGAGATTTTTATTATTTTAATCCATTAAATTATTAAATCTCTCTTCCAATATTATTACTTGTAATTAATAATTATTTAAATCCAAAAATGATTATTAAATTTTACATTTTAATAATTCCAAATTCAATTACAAAAATTTTCTAATCATTTCATGAATTATTTAGATATGAAAATATTTTCCATAAATTATGAGTATATTATTTCAGAGAATTTTATTAAACAAATCAAAATATTCTTAAAAATAATGTATAGCTTACAATAGAATTTTATGTCTGAATTTAAATTTTTTAACATGAATTTGTTTAGATTATAATAGTTTTAAATTTTATATATTGATATTTCAGAGTTCTAATTTATTCAGTCAGATTAATAAATATTTTAATTTTAAAGTAGATTACATTCTGACTTATAAATATACAACTTTGCTTGTTTTGCATCATTATATATTAAACATAATCTTTGCATTATTTTATTATGATATACTTTGTTCAATTATTATTTTATAATTTTTTAATATCTTTAAAAATATTAGTGATAAAAAAATTTATATTAAAAAATATTTATTATTATAAATATTGCTTTTTTGATGTTTAATCATAATTTTTTTTATCTTTGATAGGTTACATCAAGGCACAGAGAAGATGACACAAGTGAATATGGAGAAACAGATGGTAAGATATATCAGAATTCATATGTTTGATTTTTGTTACATGATGATGCTGACTATTCAGAATTATTACTTTCATGCAGATATACTCTTGGTTAAGTTACGAAAAGGACAAGAACTGAAAATAAGAGCTTATGCAAAAAAAGGTTTTGGCAAAGAACATGCAAAATGGATTCCAACATGTGGTGTTGCTTTTGAATATGATCCAGATAATGCTTTTCGACATACAACATATCCAAAACCAGAAGAATGGTAAATATAAATTAATGAGATTTATAAAACTCCTATTTTTTAAATTAAAACATTATTTTACTCCTTCAGGCAGAAAAGTGAATATTCTGAATTAGATGAAGATAAATGTAAGCAATTTTCTTTATATTCATTTTTATTACATAAAAATCTTTGAATGAAACAACATGAATGAGTCTTACATTGCTTATTCTAAATCTAATTTAGTAATCAAATATTTTGTATATTTATTCCATATATAATATGTGATGGGAAATTTGGTTTGCTATTTATGGTTGTACACTTAAGTGGCCTTTTATTGTAATTTTAGCTCATTATCTCACATCTGGTGCTGTATGGGTAGGTTTACCCTGAGGGTACATGTACTGTGGTGTGAGAATGTTTGTGCATCCATCTTGTCTAATGCAGTATGGTACTGTTTCCTCATGTAGTAAGACATGTTTTGTATTTTCCTGCACTAAAATAGTTTTCTTGAAGAATAAATATATTTTGTACTAATGTAAGTTTAGTCTGATACATAATATTCACTCTCTTATGATATATATTCACTATTCTATTGTAAATGTAAACAAATCTTTCTGAATCTTTTCTTGCCTACTTTAAATGTTACCAATTTGGAACAATTAAAGTTGTAGGATTAAAAACATATGTCAAGATCATCTTCAATGACAGATTCAAAACTTTTTATCAATTATAGCAGTTCAAACAATTATTTGGAGAGGGTGTCAAAAGTTTGAATGAGCATAATCTTTAACTAATTGAAGTTAAAGGATGTGATATTAAGGTCATTGTCAATGCAGCGACCTTGATACTACTTTAAGTTTCATAAAAATCTATCAATTCAAAAGATATTAATATGCTGGTTGTTTTAAACAAAGAGATAAAAAAAAAAGCAGAACATTTCTACTGAATTTCATGAAAATCTGGGAAATTGTTCCATAGTAGTAATAAATAGCATGATATGTTTCATTTTCATTTGGAAAATTGGCTAAAAGTTGGAGATTTTTAAATGCTCTCAAAAACTGGAAATAATAGGATTTTAAAGCATGAAAATTGATATTAATGAAATCTTTATTATTATTGTCTTACATTTTAAAAGTATAAATACTGGAAAAACAAACAATAATCATAGTTTAAAGCAGGATAAAATGTTGATTAATCCCAACTATTTAAAATTGGAATATGAATTTAAAGTTCTACTTGAAATCAGTTTTATATAGCTTTGATTTATATAATTTAGGAATTAACTGTTTCTAGCTTATATCAGAAATTAGGTAAATTATAGGACAACTTCTATTTTTTTATATAATATGATATATATATATATATGTATGTATGGATGTATGTATATATATAGCTGTTAAAAAATTATTTGTTTGTTCAAGTTTTGTAGAGTTTTTGATTGAATTGTATTAAGATTCTGATATAAATATAAAGGAACATTTAAATTTTTAAAGAATTAATGATTTAAATTTTTTTTATCATTAGTTTAAAAATTTAATTTTTTTGTTAGTGTTCTCATTCATTTAACTAATTATTCTCACACAGCAAATTTTAATGTTATCTTTTTTTTTATTACTTCATTTTCATTAAGTTTCATAATTTTATCCAAATTGAAATATTTGATTTTTTTTTTCTAAAAATAGTTTCAATTCAGTTGAAGATACAATTCTAATTAGCTCAATAATTTAATTTCAAATTATGATGAATTTTGTGTGTGTGTATAATTAGAACTTCCTTTTTGAATGTTCCAAAGATGCCTATCTACTAATTAAACTTATTTATTATAAAAATTCATATATGAATTTTAATAATTAAATAATAGAAAATATACTGAACAGTTTGTGTTATGGTTTATTTACTAAATTTTATATTTATATTTTGATATATATACATTTTGTTTTAATTGTAATGTAATTCACTTATTTTAAAAATTTAATTTTTCCTTTCATAATTTCAGATTTAAAGTCTAACAGTAATTAAAAAAAGTTATTTAAGCATTAAATAATTTTTAATTACTGTTAGACTTTAAATTCTTAATCTTTTATTAATAAATAATTGAGATTATTATTATTATTATTATTATTATTATTATTAATTTTATTTTTATCTATTATTTTTATAGATGAAAGTGATTTTATCTGTGAAGGAAAACCAGACAAATTTTACTTTAATGTTGAATCTTCGGGAACATTGCGGCCTGAAAATATAGTGCTTTCTGGACTAAATGTCATGAAGAAAAAATTGAGTGATTTACAGACACAACTAAGCCATGAAATGCAACATGATGCTCTTGCTATTAATTAGCTTATTTACTTTTATTTAAAATATATCTGTATATATATAATCATAAAATATTAAATATTAAGAAATAGATAAATGTTGTTTGAACAGTGTCTGTTTTTGTATTTTATAATAAAATGATTTCCAAAAAAATTTTTAGTTGGTTTTATATGTTCCAAAAATATGATAAATATTATTTAAAGATAATTTATTAATTACATCTAATGAAATTTTTTAAAGATATATAAACTATACAGTATTTGAAAAAAGCATTTAAATGAATTCATTTTTATATGAAATTGAAAATCTTATTCAAAACTTGAATTAACTCATTGTTTCTTAATTGGGGAATTCCTGATCTGAATTCCCAGTTTTCATTGATAAAACATTTTTTCATTGATACTGATTATCCTACTAGAAAGTAAATTATTAAAGATATAAAATCGTTATGATAGACCAACCCGTCCTTGAATTTACTTAGAATCTATGTAAGAAACAATGAAGTGTGTGGCCTTAGTACCAATCACTAATGACCACGCCTATTATTTGAATCACTATCTGACCTATTTTCGCATCCAAGCTTCGCTTTTTCTTTCCTTGATTGAAAAAAGTATGACGTCATTCCTGATACTCTTCAAAAATACAATATATCGATATTTTCTGTCTCATCCGAAATTTTATAAATTTATATCATTTACAACATATTACGCTAAATGAAGGGGAGGAAAAAAAATTAAATATACGGTATTAATAAAGAATTTCTCTCATTAAAATTTCCTGTTCTACTAACCTTCAAACAGGAGCACTTATGTTACTGACCGTATACTCGTCCTAGTTTCTACGCGATACTACATTAACATAGGTACGAATCTGCACGTAGATGACTCTTCCTAAATGGATCTATGGTGCTTGTCTCTTGACGGGTCTGCAAATAATTTTAGTCACTTTTTTTACTCTGTATGATAGAATGATACAACCGGTAAGTTTTAAATTGTAACTAACATATGCTAAAAAAGGTGCTAAAGTGGGATCAAATTATATATGCCTACTTTATACTATTTTAATGCGTAGTGAACTTTATAATATGTTATGTTACTATAGTTTAGCATTATTTATATATATTTTAAGATTAAACGGTTCTAATTTTACATTTTTTACAGATTGATTGCTTGACATCATGTGATGTCACTAGGAGGCCAGGCCTATGCTTGTCTTCACCTCAGTGGTTACAATATAATAATGCAAGGTTCCATTTGTTATAATAATAAAATAATTTTAAAATAACGTTTGGATTTTTTCTCTTTCTCTTTTTTAACTGTTGTACAAATTCTTACTTCAAGAACTTAAAACATTAATATCTCGTAAACCTTTAACGTCGAATATCTTCATATAAGTTTGCAACACCTTCTCAAGATTCATTTCTAACCTTGAACGTGCAACGTACTGCGATATTCCATATTTTTATATTAAAATGTAAATGTAAAATTTTTATGTTGCGTGTTACTGAAACCAAATGATGCATAACGCTGTTTAAATTGCATCTGCATCATAGAATATAGATTAACAAGGAAGATGCAAGAGAAAAGGAGTATAAATAGCAGTTAAACTAGTTTTTTCTTCCGCACTTTTCTAAAATTACTCCGTTTTAATTGCCTGCAGCAGGTTCTAGCAAATTTTAGCTTATAATACCCATTCAAGTTGTTATGAAACGGGTTACTGATTTCAGGTTTTTATTTCTGTAATTTTATTTAAAAAGTTTAAATATTTTTTTTTTTTTAATTTTAAAATGTTGAAAACTCAGCAGAAATGTATTTTTAAAATAGTTTCAGAGCAAATAAAAATAAAAGTTTATTAATTCTCTCCAGATGGCGCTACTTATAAAATATCAAAATATATTAAAAATAATAACTAACTTAAATATAAAAATTGAAAACAAGTTTAGAAATGATTAGAACATCGATTTAAATTCAAATTTTTATTTTAAATATTAATAATTTAACTGAAAATAATTTACAATTTCTATGATTGTGTATTTGATTTGGTATTTGACAATAGCATGGACGATGGTCATCGATGACGATAGTATTTGATTACACTTTAGAACAGGGGTCGGCAACCCTTTCTGGACGGCGGGGCCATTTTCAAAAAAAAAAAAAAAAATATTTTTAAGCGGACCGCACAGTCAGATGTTTTGTAATATAGTATGTAGCTTAAATAGAATCCAGTATATTTACATACTCTATTGAATTAAATCTGTTGCCAATTTATACTATTTTACCCGGACCGTCTCCAGAAATCCAACCCCAAACGTTTACACTTTTATAACCAGAAGAAGATATAT
>WUQG02016155.1:0-11631 GCA_011317285.2 Androctonus mauritanicus | reverse complement strand
TAAATCTTTTGACTGCTAGAGGGCTTCTGAGTGAATTATTTATAGTTTGTGTTGTTGTGCAGTCGGTTTGAGCATTTGTTAATTATTAATTTTTCTTAAAATAAAATAATTAATATAAATTATTTAAAAGTTTATGAATTTATACTGATTACAAATAATTTTCTATATGAATTACATGTTAATATACAAAGAAAAGTAATAAATGATTTTACTTTCAATGAGATCTCAATATAGAACAGAATACATCTTAACAGAAATTCAAAAATAAATATATTCTTTTTTATATTTCTCAATATTTTTATGGTTTTTCTGACTGCAATATATATTGTATTTCATTTGAATTTTCAAAATATACATCAGAATTTGATATTTTGAACATATTTAAATTTATAATATCTGAATTTTTATAAGATCTGATTATTTGTAATTGAAAAAACATATTTTCAACTTTAAAATTCAACTAAGAAACTATTTTTTCTTACGAAAAACTTGTTTCCCATCATTGATTTGGAATCTAATTTTTGATAAATTTTAATGTTCAGAAAAATTGCTTTTCTTCATTATGATAGTTGCTTCTTGATTTCTTGCTTGAAAACATGGTTAACTGTTTGCAAGGAAACTGTCTCGTCAGAGAAATATATTTTATAAGACACAAAAAATGAAATGCTGAAATTTTATCAGTTTAATAAATTTAGAATTAATTGTTAAGGAATAAATTATATAACTTCCTAATAAAATTTTAATTACAAAATATATTTTTTGAACTATATTATTTGAATTTTGATATGATATACTGAAAATTCAACTAAAATATGATATAAATTGTTATAAAAAATCCTAAAAATAATATTAATAGAGATAAAGACTGAATATATTTATTTTGGACACTGTATAATTAATTGATTGAGTTTTAATAATTAAAATTCCTTTATTTAAAATTTTGATTATCAAGAAAGAATGAGAACAGACTTTTGAAAATATTAGAAAAATTAAATTTTTGTTAATTTTTTTCTGAAAAATATTAAAATTTATTTCTATATTTATTATAAATTTAATGAAAAACAATAAACTAGCACTCTTTAGCAGTATTACTGCTAAAGAGTGCTAGTTTATTGTTTTTCATTGAATATCTTAAAATAAATCAGATAAACAAAGATATGAATTATAAATTTATTTCTATAAAATAATATTTAGTAATTTTTAATTCTGTGTATATTTTTATGTTATTTTTTTTATAAGAACTATAAAATTTAATACTTAAAAAAATGAATCCAATTTAGGTACTTAAATTTCATTAATATGTCATTTTTGACTACACATTTCAAATTTGAGATCTATAACTTTCTTAATTTTTACAAGCATTGTATTTGGTACTGTTGACCTAAATAGTCCATGTATCGCAAAACAAAAATAAAGCAAAAACTGTTCATTATGGTCATAATTATAACTTTCTTCCTAATAAAGGATTTTCTCAGAAAAGAAAATGTTTTCAATCATAAAATTTAAAAATTCTGTTTTAAAAGTAGAATTATTGTTCTGTTTAAAAAGTAGAATTATTGTGAAAATCCAATTGTAAAATATATTTCAAATTATAATAATTTTACTTTTGCCAAAGGGAATAGTGATTTTTATTATTTTATGATTCAGAATTTTGAAATCATTTTTCAGTGATACAATAAATAAATTTATCTGTGAACTTCTGAATTTCATTGTTATAGCTGGGAAGAAATATATTAAATGATGGATTAAGATGACTTTTTAAGAATGTGTGTGTAATTTTATCATTTAAACAATATCTAATGATAATTCAAGTATTTCATTTTAATAAGTCAATTTTAAATTGCTTATTAATCAAACTCTTTATTGTGATTAAGAATTAGTTGAATAAATGATAAAAAATATTTTCACTCTATCTATGTATTTAATAATGTTTAATGTAGCTATTTGTTATACTAAGTTAATATATAAATTATGTATTGATATGCAGTAATATTTTTTTAACTAAATTTTTATTTTTAAACTAGATAAAAAAAAATAAAAATCTATAAACAATTTTTATTTATAATATCATTAAAAAGCTTGAACCTATTCTAAACTAACTTGTAAGAAAGATTAGAAACAATAACTTTCATAGATAAAAATAAAAATAGGTTTAATGCTGTAGTCCAATATCCTTTATCAATATAGAAATTAAAGAAATTAGAGATTTCAGATTCAAAATAAATAATTCTATTTTACTATAAAATATTATTTTTTATATTTTTTTGAATATTGAGGAATAATTATAGTTTATAATCTCAATTTATGATTTTTATGCTAATTTAAAATATTAAAAAATTTCATAAAATTAAAAAAAAAAAATAATTTTATATAATGCATAAAATTTTTTATTTTTATCTTTAGATCAAAGTGGTTCTGCTTTTTTTCCACCAATAGTATTGGATAATTTAAATTATTTTACAAATTTGCCAAAAGATAAGGTATGTTTTTTAGAATTTTAATGTAATTTAAATTATTTTTTTTGTAATATATTAAAAATTTGAGAAATTTATAGCATCTGAAATGTTGCATAAATTTTAGTTGCTACTTTCTGACTTTACAGTAATAAATCATATAATACTTGACTTATGTAAATTTTTAAGCTATATAACATAAATAGCTATTGTATTTATAAGTTACGAATCCAAACATGTTGATTTACAACATTTAAACTTGTTACTTGATATATTTGTTTTGTGTATTGATTTTAAGTATCATATTACTATTATGATATCATTCCATGTGGCATTGTCTCATTTTTAGTCAGAACAATATTGCATCATAATGTTGTATAGATGCAATCATTGTAGTCACTTAGTTTCAGGAGCTTTTAATCCAAAATTTTTGTTAATAAGTTATTTTTCCTATTTATGTAAAATCTGACTTGTGTAAAGTTATGAAAAATATAACCCTTACGTAAGTCAAGGAATGATTGTAATTGATTTTAATAAAGATTAGATGAAATAAATAACTCTTATTAAGAGTTATTGAGAATTTTTAAATTGCTTTCAAAATAAAAACAGTCAGTCATAAAAGTTTTAGGAAATATTGAATTATCATTTATAGTTACTAAATCTTAGTATTTATATTAGGATTATCTAATATTTATAGTATTATCATATATATATATATGTATATACTGTATATATATATACACAAATAGTCCTTAACTTATAATGTGCTTCAATTTCAAACTTCACTGTCATAAGTCAAAACAGTCATAAGTTATAAATGACCAAAAGCCTAAAATTTATGGATTTCTCACTATCAAAATGCTTTCTGGAACATTATGCATTATCTTAATAAACATAAAGTACACTTATATTGAAAATGCAAAAAGAGTTGAATCGTTATCGTATTTTTCAAACATAAAGTACTCAAAATTATAAGAACCATATACAAAAAAAGGACACTTTCCATATATCACTCCATAAGTTCAGGAACTTGAATCCATGGAATTGCATTGACAATCCCAAAATTAATAGATCTCATCTCTGTCATAAGTATGAGTCATTATAAGCCTAGATAGTTCTAAGTTGAGGACTGCTTGTAATTATAATGCACATGTAAAGTTTATGTTATGTTATAATAGTTATTATAATGTATAATAAGTATATTATCAATAATGATATTAATTATCATTAAAGCAGTGTCATAACCATTATCATAATATTATGATAAGCTAAATTTTTAAATGCAAAATATTTTATAATTAAAGTTGAATTAAAGTTTCATATGCCAGGGAGCATCTGATTAGTAATTTATGAAAATTATTTAATTGAAATCTCTTTGATACTTAAATAATTAACAGGTAATTTTCAATTAAATTAAGTTTATTGATTAATGGCAGAGTTTATGGATAAAAATTTTTTTGAAATCAAAAATTACATATAACTTACTTTAACTAATCATAAAAAAAAAATAAAATAGATTTGAAAAGATCTTGATTGAAATCTTAAATCTATTGTAAACCAATAATGGTTCTTCATAATTAATAAACTGTTTTCTTCTGAATATTTGATATCTCATATGCTTTAAAATACAGTAGTCATAGTGATTGTAAAATTAACTAATTATTCAAATCACAAAACAAATTATAATAAATATATGCATATTTGCTTAGAGATTAGAAATTGTATTATACTCTTATAATTAAACTCAAACTATAGGAAACTTTGTTTTTTACTGGAGTAAAAATATTACAGTTCAGTTTTTTTTTATAAGACTTCATTTCTTAGACTGTAATCATTGTTCTCTTATCTAGAATTTGACATTATTTTTTTATAATTATAAACAAATATGTAATTTTGTTTAAAATATGAAAAATATATATTATTAAATAAATCAAGCACTCATGCAAAGAAAGTCTTTTAATACAGTCTTTATTCTATGTTCTATATCAGAATGTTTAACTGATAGAACATTTAAAAAGTGTATGTACGGTACTGAGGAGGGACTAGAAAAAAGTCCAAAAAGTTATACCGTATTAAAAGACTTTCTTTGCATGAGTGCTTGATTAAAAGACTTTCTTTGCATGAGTGCTTTATTTAATATGTAAAGTTCAGTAATTTGCAAAGTGCTTCGTTATACATATGAAAAATATAGTTTTCCTTGAAAAATAAATGTTTTCCTATAATAATATCTTAAATAATTAACAAACAAATTTTGTAACTAGAAATGGAATATAATAATAATAACGTTCCAAAGATGCTGCTCCATTTTTAAAAAAAACATCGAAAATCAGTGCAAAGAGCAGGATAATACAGAAATAAAAACTTCAGATTTTTCTTTTTAACTTAAAATGATTTGAGTTCTAAAACTATATTCTAATGTACCAGAAAGTGAGGAACTGTGTGTTCTAATGACCGAGAGGATGGAAAGCACTTCAATAAAACCACTTATTTTAAGTTAAAAAGAAAAAATCTGAAGTTTTTATTTCTGGAATATTATAAATAAAGCCATAAATTACAATAAAGCTGATTTAAAAAATATTAAATTGAAATCATATAAATACATCTTTTTTTTTTTTTTTTTTTTAAATAACCTCTTCTAAATTTTTTGTGATTTTAATTTTCAATAAATTTTACAATCTATAAATTTTGATATTTTAACTATAAAATATTTTTGAAATTATAATATGAATATAATTTTAAAATTTTTATGTGATATGTTTAAATAATTATTAATACAACATACCAAATTTTACTTTGGAAGATTTTAATGTATTTATTCTCTAATCTTTTTGAATATATTTTTATTATTAATATTTTTTCAGTCTGCTTTTTTTTCCTTTTATTTTAACTTTAAATATTTGAAGAAAACAACCAGTTTTGCCAAATATTTAGATTGGAAAAATTACAAACTAAAAAAAAAAAAATGAATTCTGTTTCCTTAACTAATATGAAACTTAATTTTATTTATTTAAAAAAAAATTATTCTTTTATATTGATCTAAATAATTATTAAGCGAATTAATCTGACCAACATTAATTAAATAAATTTTGATGATGGATTATTTACAGTTTAACCTTTGATATTCAGTACTTAATTTATTATTTTATTAAGTTACACAACATTATAAGTATTATAAAACATATTAATGAAGTTTATGTTAATTTTACTAATTACATTAAAAAAATTTTTTTTAGTTAATTTTAAAAATTAATAAAAATTGTCCAACTGTTTAAAATAATTTAACTTATAAAAAAAATTATTTAAAAAATCTGAAATTATATTAAGATTGATCTAATATTATAAAAAAAAACTTTCTACAACAAATATAGACTGTTTTGTATCAAACACTATACTGTATAGTTTGAATAATTAAAAAAAAAGTATATATAAATTGTCTTAACACGTTCCAGATATTACACTTGACCTAATGGCAGGACAAAGTTTATTCAGAATCCCGATTATCATTTATAACGTGGTCAACAGATGGAAAGATATCTTTGTTGTACCATGTGTTCGTTTTGGCCCAACCGCTCGCCTTAAATGGCTAGTCTAATACGGTTGGCAGTCATTTATGTTCTCAGCTGCTTTAACAGAACATCGTTGTGACGTCAGGCATGTAGCTGTTTTTCTTGCCAGTCATTACTGTATTCGCTTTTTAAAACCCTCACGCTGCGTAGCGTAGTATGCCGTGTAACCGTGTTGTAAGTACGTCGTCGGTTCAGTGACTGATTATCCGGTGTTGCATCTCTATGGATTATCGAATCTGCATTTTTGCAAAGGTAAAAACAGTGCGATCCCGATTTAGAAAAGTGCACGATTAATCGATAAACTGCCAGGAAATTCGAACTGGAGAGAATTATCGCTACAGGTCCCGACATCGAACATAAGAAAGAAGATTGGAACAAGGAATGTGTCGGGATAAACATTCGCATCAATCCTTCCTCTGAATACAAACAAACTGGAGTCAAAGCACAGATAAGTAAATTCTCTCATGGAGATAGTCTTCTCGTTAATCAATATCAAAAATCCGAGGTGAATCCTCCGCAAAACATGGCCATAGTCAAACAATCGGTGAGGAAAGGAGTGGATCTAATTCCCACCTGTGTTTTCACTTCAAAAAATTCCGAAATAACGCAATCTACGCGTCAGGAGATAGTTAAAGGATTATCTCATGTTCCTGATTCAGTCGGATCTTCGAAAATTCGTAACAAGGAAGATAGTCAGTCTGACGTTTCCAAACGTTGGCGCAACGAAACCGTCAAAGACGTGAAAATAGAGAGAGATATAATAATTAATACTAATATAGTGAACAGGAAGGACGTGCCAAATGCTGAACAGAACGACGCTATTTTTAAAACTAAA
The DNA here is from genome assembly GCA_011317285.2 of Androctonus mauritanicus. Classification (NCBI taxonomy): domain Eukaryota; kingdom Metazoa; phylum Arthropoda; class Arachnida; order Scorpiones; family Buthidae; genus Androctonus; species Androctonus mauritanicus. The sequence continues at coordinate 4,777 of WUQG02016155.1, read as the reverse complement.
GAAAAAACTTATAATCTGAAGAAATCTTACGATGTAAATAATACGGATTCGGTTACTAAGAATAAAGAATCGACTGGAAAAATCCGGAAAGAAAGTTTATCTGATAAAGTTACTGGTGGTAATTGCTCAAATATCAAAACCAGCGTTGTTACTAAAAACGAAACAGTTAACAACGAGAACACTTCTAAAGCTGCTAAAATTTTGAGGAAGCCAAATGTTACAGTTGAAGATGCGATTAATGATAAGTCGGTATGTGAAAAAAATGCCAAAATAGATAAAGATAAACATTCATCAATTAACGATGGAACTAATGGTAATTCTAAGTCGCCTGTCCTCTTAAATGGCCAGGAAAAGGATAAAACTCCCTTGTTAAAAACTAATACTGTACATATTAAATCTAATATTAGTGAAAAAATAACTAATTTAGAAAAAATCACAAACAAAAGTTCGTTAACGAAACCACCAGATAACATCCAGAGTAAACCTTCTCCTGTTGATAAAGCATCGCTGACGAAAAATAAAGTTGTAAATGATAAAACGTCTCCAGCCAGCAAGGTGACAATCAATAAAGGTAAAGATAAGGATAAAGCTAATACTAGTGATGATAATTCATCTGTAAAAGATAACATGGTGCAAAATCTGAGCTCAAAATCTAGTGAAAATAAGATTGTTAAAAATGAAAGAGTACCATCGGTGAAAGATAAAAGTGACACGGTCGAGAAAGTTTCTTCCAGGATAAATAAAGATAATTCGCAGGATAAAAGTCATAACGTCGAGAACTTATCGACATTAAAAAGTAAGGATAATATAAAGGAAAAGTCGTCCACCGATGATAAATCGCCAGCGAAAAACAAGGATAATGTAAACGATAAAGATACTACTAGTGATAAAATATCGACGAAAAGGAAAGTGAATGCACAGGATGTGGAGAGTACTGGCACCAAAACGTCGACTGTAAAAGTCAAAAATGTCGTGCAGAATAAAACAGATGCTGGTGATAAAAGCTCAACATTAAAGAGCAAAGGAAATGCTCAGGAACAAATGGGCAATACTAAATTTTCGGATGAAATAGGCAAAACTATCGTGCATGAGAAAGAGATTAACAGTAAGATATCGAGTATAAAAGGGAAAGATGACGTGCAGAATAAAATCAGTTCCGCCAGTGACAAAATATCTAATGTGAAGAGCAAGAATAATTTACAAGATAAGTCAGATCAACACGATAAAACTAGCAAAACAAAAAGTAAGGATAACGGGCAGGATAAGAATATACAGTCGAGTGCAAAACGCGTTAAAGATAATTTACAAAATAATAGCGAAATGCAAGATAAAAAGAATGAGAAGTCACTGGGCGTAAAAAGTAAGGACAGCACGCAAGATTCGAGTCACAAGTCAGTTTTAACAAACGATAAAACTGTTGACAAAACAAAAGTTAAGTGCAATGATCAAAATGATGACGCATTAGTTACGAAAAATAAGCAAAATATGTTAGATAAAACTAGCTCTATTGATAAAAGAAAAGATTCTACGCCGAATAAAGATAATTCTTGTGAAAAACTAACAAAAGACGACGATCGCATCCAAAACAAAACTAGTAACAAGACGACTGCGAAAAGCAAAGATGTATCTAGTGATCGAATAACTGTTAAAAGCAACGATCACGTTCTAAATAATTTTAATACTAATGAAAAGTTTGTTAAAGTGAATCGTGCTGAGGAAATGACTGCAAAATTTAGCAGAATTGAGCAGGAAAAGGATAGTCACATTGATATAAAAACGAAACGTAAGGATTCTACACAGGATAAATTTCATCTTGGTGAAAAATCGTTAAAAGATAGCGCGCAAATTAATGTTAGTTCTAAAGATAATGCATCAGTGAGAAATAAAGATCTAGGACAAGATAAAATCAGTGCAAATGAAAAATTAAAATCTAAAGATGGTGTGCAAGAAAAAACGGATTCTGTGGCTAAAACAGTAACAACGAAAGGCAAAGAATTTACACAGAACAAGAACAGTTCCAGTGAAAAGTCGTCGAATAATAAGGATGTAGCTCAAGTTAAATCTGTTTATGACAACAGTGATAAAGATAAAAAAATGAAAGAGAGTTCTAGTGAGAAACTCGTAACAGGTATTAAAAGTACGCAAAATAATGTAGATATTAATAAATTATCGTCAGCAAAAACTAATGATAATTCTCAAGATAAATGTGATGTCAACAGTAAACAATCGAATATAGAAAACATCAATAAAGGACTCGGTTCAGATAACGAATTAAGGAAAAATAATGTTTGTGCTCAGGATAATAAAACTGACAAATTAGTTTCCACACAAAGCGACAGTGTTCAAATTAACACGCACAATACATCAAAAACAAAACTGAAAGACGATAGTGTACAGGAAAAAAGTAAAGTAAAAGATAAAACAAAAATCAAAGATTGTATTCAGGAAAAGACGGGTTTAACTAATGATAAAATATCCAATATCAAGGATAATTTGCAAAATGTCACAAACATCGACGATAAAACGTTGACGATAATTTACAGAAGCGATAATTCAGAAGAAGAAAACGTCAGGAAGAAAACTGGAACCTTAAATCTGTTGACCGATAAGAAGACATCGGAATGTTCAAATTCAAAGTTCAAAGACTCGTCACGCGATAAAGAATTACAGGATAATAAAATACATCCAAATAATTGTGATATCATCAAAACAGGTGTACATCAAGATACGAGTGGAGTAAATAATGACGTTGCCAGTAAAATTAAACACTGCACTGATTATTTAGCGGACGAATCGCAAAGTGTTCGAATCAAGAACAATAGAGGTAATCGCCCTTCCAGTTATCCGAGTATTTATTACAAAAACGATTTTACAACATTACAACAAAGAAGTCTCAGTCAACAGGGACTGTCTACAACAGATAACAACAGTTCCGAATCGATGATTCGCGATTGCACCTTATCGGCAGTCGATTATGCCAAATCCAGATTTCAGAACGTTAATCAATCGATCAGACTAGACGATATCATCAAGCCCAAACCGAAGAATACCCAATTAGTTACCGAATTTAAATCTAGATGGGAGAATAACGAAGCAGGAGAGGGACCTTCTCTAACTATTCCTTTACCGAAACTCAATACTAATCAAAAACATTTACGCGGAAGATCACTATCTTTACAGTCTGAGAACTCTCACGGTATTCCCATACGTCCTTTCTTAACTAAAGGTTCGGTAGCCGAAAGAGTTCTGTTGTTTGAATGTTGTCCAGAAAGGGCATTGGATAGGTCGACCAAATCCAAATCTTTGCTCTATAATACTTGGAAGTCCACAACAGGAGATATTCAACACAAAACTCGGGTAGGTGTTCGAGTTTATGTAAGTCTTATTTTTTTTATTTTTTTTTTATTTTTATTGCGTTTCTATACTTAGAACATTTGGGAAGTGCTGACGTGTCTTATTGGATCCGTTTCTTGGTATTTTTCATTCTAGATTTATAAGTTTAATCTTTTTTTTTTTTTATGGTTAAAATTAACAAAAAATCAGTTTTTTAAGAGAAATTTTCGTTAATGCGCTACTGTACTGTATCCATATTAGTCAGGAATTTGTTCAGCCACGAAAAATATTGTACGCGATATACTTAGCGCACTGGATTGTGCATAGTTAAGCATGTTATTCTAAACTTACAGTTCGTGCAAGAGATAGCTTCTAAATTAATGACATTTTCCTCCCACACTAATTAGTGCGGACGAAATTACTTAATTAAGATGAATGAACGTTTCGGTAATTTGTAAGAAAATATTCACGAAACCGTTTCAACGTTTAACGTTTTAAAAATATGTGTAAACGACCTCCAGCTTATGCAAATGGATTCCAGTAGTGAAAAATAGGAAAGCAGAGGTACACACGTGTAGATTATTGTCAAATTCATGATATTTATTTTTAGATCACGCCCACAAATCCCAAATTTATCACCGGTTAAAATTAAATTAAATTTAATCACATCAGGTAAATAATTTTGTAATGATGAAACCGCCCAAAAATACCGTACGCCAAGCATGGTTTCGTTCGCCTGTTTTACCCTATTTGAACTTTATTAGTAGTAAAAAGATATCCCTGTATTATGCTGAGACTTTTCTTGATAAGTAAAAGTATAAATAGAAGACAGAGTCTCTGCACTTCTCAAGGTTAGTGAACTACAGTCTACTGACGCACTTATACAGAGTGAAGAAAAACTTCGTCGTAAAATTTTATGCACTGATTTTGTGTACAAGTCGGAAATGTCTAACGAACATATGGTCTAAATCGCACCGTTTCCGATTTATGATCCTTTAAAGCTAGCCAATCACCATCGAGTACACAAAGCGTCACGATGCGTCGCGTTGCCACAACGCGTCGCTCGTCTTCTTACTAAACCTGTATTACAAAGTTTGCTCTCAGCAGCACCATCTTTCTCCATTGAGTTAATCTTGACAGTAAAGATGCTAGCGCATCCGGCTTCTAATTTGGAAATCTAGGTTCGAATTCTGGTTATCGCAAGTATCGCAATGTTTTTTTTGTTTTTACTCTCGCTCGCTCTCTGTGAGTTTATCACTTTCATTGCGTTTTACTTATGATTGCGACAGAGGAAAGAGCGTCATAAAAATACTACTACAGTACAACAACAATAATAAAAATAATAATAAAGTAAATAAATGAATTAAGCGACACATAAAAAGAAAAAAAATCGTACGCGTATTTTCCTCATCAATGAGGAAGTCCGCGTCAACGTACGAGCGTG
>WUQG02016144.1:0-11632 GCA_011317285.2 Androctonus mauritanicus | reverse complement strand
GTCAGCTGTGATCTTTTGTTTTCTTTATTACATATTCTTAACTCCATATACAGCAGCATTTCTTCTCTGATATGCATTTTGGAACTATTTATTTTCTTTATTGAAATCGAATTCCCATTGTCTGAAAAGTATGTACACCAAATTTGGCTGAGTTTGGTTCAATAGATTCTTGGCTATTAGGCTCTAAACATTCTTCTTTAATTATGGCCATCCTGTACAAAAGTACTAAAAAAACTTTCAAAAATAAAGTACAACCTTTCCCCAGTTTATAAGACTTATTTGAAAGCTTATTTATATGAGCAACTGTAATTTGTACATAAAAATTCTTTTTTTGAATATTTACTCTGTTGAGATATGTCTAATGAGAAAAAGTTTTGAATTTTTGTTCAAAACTTTAATTTTTTTTAATTTAATTTTTCCATTAAATAATCTTATGATCTTTTATATTCAAATAATAATTATTTTGTTTAGGAACAAACTTATATGAACTTTAGGAATAGAATCAATTAGATTGTAAATAATAATTTGTCGTTATTATTTACAATCTAATTAATAATGATTAAAATTTAATATTAATATATATTAATTTTAATGTAAATTTTTATTTAATAGGCAGAAGTGGATGCATACTCATCGTATAGGAATTATTCTAGAACATGATATGCCACTTCCAAAGAATATCCATTTACCAAATTCTAATGGTCGTTATAATCAAATACAATGTCGTCAAGCATTGGCTTTGTTGAACAAATTTTTACGGGAATATAGCTCATTTGTTTTAATAGAAAGCAATTCCTATATTAAATTATTATTTAGGTAATATAATCTATAAAGTGTATATATGTGTATTTTATTTTCATGATTATTTAGTATGTTACATTAAAAAAGAAATTTTTATAGTTCAGATAAGCCAGATAGATTACCTGATTCATTTTTTATTATTCGAGTGACTTCTAAAGCACCTTGTATGGTAATTCGCTTAGCATTTCTTGGCGGTACTCCTGGTTATAAAAGAAATGAAGTAAGATTTTTTTGCATAAATTTTGTTTTAATATTAAATTTAAATTAAATATTCAAAATCTGTCATTTCAAAATTAGTATGTTTTCCCTGAGTTACTAATATAATTCACTTATAAACTTTATTCATAACTCAAAAAAATTTAATAAAAATCTATTTAAAAACAATTTGGGTTTAGCTTCAAAGTAGACTAGAGTCTTGATTATTTAAGGTAATGTAGACTGAGGATGCCTTAGATAATCAGAAACTAGAATTTTATTGAAATTTTGATAAATTATCATCAGATATAGTGGATTTGAATATATTAATATGATAATGTATGTTCTACTTTCAGATTGGACCTACTTATTGAATATAATAACTTTTATTGTATAATTTAAAAGTATTCATTCTTTACTTCCTGATATAAAATATATATGTAAAAAATAAATAGTAATAATCAGGAGAAAACATCTTACTACTGAAATGTTTTCGATCTACTCATGAGATTTTCTTCAGTTGCACTACTGACATCCAATAAGATTTACATGCATTATAACAGCAGGATGAAATAGCAGTTGTTCATCATTTTGATCTGGAATCTGTGATATAAATTAAGAAAATATGAATTTTAGAAATGTTATGAGGGTATTGATGAGCATATAATATTGGGGAATTATATATTATGAGAAAAATGGGGGGGAAAGTTAAAATAAAAATATAAATTATAAAACTAAAAATATATTTTTCTATAATCTGTAATTCTCCCTTGTATTATAAAGCTACCAATACTGCTATAGTATTAATAAAATTCATATTTTCTTAATTTATATCACAGATTCCATTTGTATAGATTCATTTAACTTCTTCACCATGTGTAACTTGATTATAAGATCAAATGACAGACAATTGATGTTTCATCTTGCTATTGTAATGTGTAATGCCATTGTTATTTGTGTGTCAGTAATGCAGCTGAGGAACGTCTCATGAATAGATTAAAAATATTTCTGTAGTAAAACTTTTTTCCTGATCAGTACTATTTATTTTTCAATACATAATTTAAAAGTGAATTATCATTCATATATTGATATTTATTTATTTTGTAATAAAACAGTTGTAAATAAAATTAAAAGTTACTACATTAATTAACAAACAAGCCTTTAAGCTGAAAAAAAATCAGTTTTTAATAATGTATTACTTTTTTACTGTAAATATTAGATAAAAGTAAACTATAAACCAAATAAATAAGATAGACTGTTTGTTCAGAAACGTTTTTGGTGATTCATGTAACCTGCTTCAGTTAAAATACAGACCAAAAGTTTTTCTTCATTTCTTCACTTCTGGTCAAATTGGAAAATCAATTAGAATGACTAGCTTCTTAAAACAACAAAATGGCAGGTGGAACACTATCTTTCCAAACATATTACAACTAAACATAAGATGTCTTCCAAATATATTTTTGAGAAAACCCAACAAATGATTCTTACAAAATACATCATCATTATCATTATTGCCAAACTGTCACATTTTAGGCACAATTAATAATATAAAATATTGCCACAACTCTAAAAATCAAAATTATATAAAATACTGAACTATATGGAAAACATCAACAAAAAAGGAAGAATATGGTTTACATTTGCACACCCTTTAAGCCTTTCAACAAAAATAAACATCTTAAAGCTCTGCAGCTATAAATCTAATCATACAAGCTAAAATTCCCAGTAAAATATTGCATTAAATATTAAATATTGTCTGTTTGTTGTGCAATATTCCTATTGAACAACAAATTACTTTCACAAATATTACACAGAAAATCATAGTAATTATTATCATAATTATTATTACCATTATAATTAACTAAAAGACCCAGATTAATATATAATATGAAATATTAAATCTAAATGATTATACAACCTATATATTTTAAAAATATATAAAGGATAAAAATAAAAATAATAATAATAAACACTAAAATTAGATAGATTTTGGTATTATTATTATTATTATAATTATTGTTATTTTTGGATTTTCCAACAACAATAATACCAAAATCTAAAAATCACAATAAAAATAACAAAAAGTTTTTAAAGGACTAAACACTATTTATATGAATCTAATATAGTGTTGGTGGGATTTTCATACAACAAAAAAAAAATTAAAATACTATAACATGATTTAACAATATTAAAAGAAAAAGTTCCATCTTACTGTGGGATCAAACCTATTTAAAATACTCAGCCAGTCAAGTTCAAGCCAGGGATAACACAAGAAAGCCACTGTAGTTAATCACATGGTTGGTCTTTCCAACAGAGTGAATAGTGACTATCTCTAACATTTTGCCTTCTCTAATGCTGCTAGCTGGAGCAGCAGCAGCATTAATATCTGAACTTATTTAATATCTGAACTTTGTCCCACATAAATGTAAGGCTAATGCACTATAGCCCTCTGCATTAAAGTTGTGTCCAGGCCCCCTTACGGACTATGTTTATATGCTCTTTAACCTTCTTCTCTGTAGGTCTATAAGTAAAGCCAATATAGCACTCTTCCTTCCTATGACTATTATTGAAGCCACATACCTCAGAACATTTCCCAACTTTATCTTTATTATTCTGTATGAAGTCAAAAACTGTGCTGTTCTCCTAAGTTCTATCGAATACTTGGCATGCTTTTCTGAAAACATCTTTAGCCTACTGGTGATAGGATTAAGATCTGTTTCTATATATATATATGCTTAAATTGAAGAGTGCGTATCTCCAATTTAAATCTTTATAAATTTCTAAAAGGAACTTAAGCCATTACCCATTCTACATATCTTGCCTAAGAATAGTCTCAATTTCTCCAAATCTATCTTCTTGATCAGAGCAATGAGTGAATGCTCTACTAAATATGGAGCAGAATGCCACCACTTCACATTGCCATAAGTTGGGAATAGATAGGAATAAAAATTAGAGAGTATGCCAATTTATGATAAACATCATAACGATTGTTTACAACCATTAGAATAAAACTTTCTTATTAAAATATTCCCCATTAAGAATGGAAATCCTCACATCAAGGAAATGCAATAGATTGGTCAAATTATTTAAGTTCTAGCTCTAGCTCTAAATTTTGCTCAAGGAGACTAATTAACATCCCTAGATTATCACTAGATCATCCCACAAAATCAAGATATCGTTATTGTACTGCCAAAATAATTTTAGCTGGAAAATGAAACATGGAAGGGCTATCTTTTCTTTCCTCCTAATCACAAGTTCAATACGTGTAAAAACATTTTTGGCATTTAAGTCCTCTTTAGTTACAATAATTTTATAAAATAGAAAATAAACATATAAAAATGGACTTCTAAATAGAATCACTGGCGGACCTATAACTATTGAGGCTTGGGGCGGAAGTCTCCTTGGGGCCCCCTAATTGGAATGATCACTATACAAAATGTCAACACAAATATATAATTAACATTTATTTAATTAAAATTAAATAGTTAAAATAATTTGGAAAACAAAAAATCTTAACTCTAAAGAAAAAAACAATTTACATCTAGCAAATAAGCATATATTTTAGAAAGCTTATTAATCTGCCAGTTTTGATGTTTTACTAAAATGTTTTTAACTTTTCTGTCAATTAAAAAAGCTAAAACTATTTTGCGAGCTTTGACTTCTGAAAATTTTTATATAGCTTCATCAAAATTAATGTTTTTAGCTACTGCATTTTCAATGGAAAGGATTGCCAACCCCGTTAAGTCTTACTTGGCTCATTGTTGATTGAAGATAGCAAGAACACTTTAGAATGCGTTGTATTATTAAATCCTTGTATTAAGCGTAAATCATTCTACTTTTACGCTTCTATCTAGAACTTTTGACGATGTTCTACGTGTTCTATGAGATTCGATGACATTCTATGGGGGTGTTTTGTGAAGCTAAAAGGAAAACTCGGTTATTTTAAGTCCTAGAGGATTAGGAGTTCCCCTCTAGGGCAGTGGTTCTCAATCACCGTTCCGCGGAAACACTGGTGTTCCGCGAACCCATTCAAGGCGTTCCGCGAAATAATTTATTAAATAGTTAAGTATTAAATATTCAAGCAATCCGAATATTTTAATAAAAACAATTTTGCGATAAATTGAACAACTTGACAATACGTCTATTCATCCTACTCCTACCCACTCCAAAGGTTTTTAGTTTTTATTTGTATCTTGTATTCATGAATTTATATTAGTAGAATCGCCGCAAGCGTTTCGCCTGTTGTAAAGAAAGTTTTTACGTTTGATCTTCCAATTCTAAAGCTAAATTTTGATACAATTCCATATAAATAACTGAGATATTCTACTTCTACTTTTAACATTCGTTTATAATATTTATATTCCTATTTATATATTAAAATATCTATTGGAAGAAGAACACACTTTTGCTTGTTAAGTGCCTAAGTCACATGGCGACGTCATTTCTTGAGGTCAGACCGATGTTAAGGTGTAACAGACTATACTTGTATAGTTTGATTTCGGATATTAGTTTATTATTTGTTAGAGACAAAAATATATATTTGTAAAAAAAATATATATTTGTATTATCCATTTTGAAATTTATTAATTTTTTCCTTCTTTAGACTGTTAAGAAAGATGGTGTTCCGCTATTTTTCTATTAATACCAAAAGTGTTCCGCTGCTACAAAAAGATTGAGAACCACTCCTCTAGGGAATTGTTTTTGGCACCCTCAAAGGCGGTATTATCAAATTGTGCAACTTTTCCTCAAATCTAAGGAAAAATTTAAGTTATTAAAAATTTGTTTAGTTGTTTAGTTTAAAACAGTATTTTGACACATGCTTATCCACCCACTTTCTGCATATAGAGTCGTATTTACTACCCGGGCTACCGCATGAGGGTGGGCGCATGGCTAGAGGGGTGGAAAACTGCTCATATCTTATAAAATTATAGCATCAGCGCTTTTAACATAAACACGGTACATTTATACGTAATCCTCCTCCTAGAATACAAAATCCCTTTTTTATATTCCTACATATAGGTACATATACTTAAAACTTAAGGTTCTTCGGAGGCCTCCCTGATCAGAGGCTTGGGGCGGTCCGCCCTCTTCGCCCCCCTTGGTACGCCATTGAATATAAATATGGATATTTTGAATGCCTATATATGCTAGATATACAGTAAAACCCCGTTTATACGTTTTTGAAGAGGGTTGATAAAAATTATGTAGGCCCTACAAGTGATATTAACGTTAAAATGAAACTTTTTATTTTAGTTTTAAATGTTGAAAAAATACATTAAAACTTAAAAAAGTTAAACTACATAACTGTATTACATATGTTTTTTCCATATATTAAAACTTAAAATTAAAAAGTTTAATTAACGATGATGGGCAAATATAGTTATTTTGGTATAAAGAAAGAATCAATTGTAGTTTGTTTTTTGGATGCAATACTACATTCACAGATCAAGCCTTCATACGCAACTACTGTACACATCTTGTCATCACTAATGTTTCTTGATCTTATGTAATTTGTGTTACTTCAGTGTTACACAACGTTACATAATGTCGGTTGAAAGACTGGTGGGATAAGTTTTGGTTTTGGTTTGACTTTTATATTTATTCCACTTTCTATTTCCTAAGATAATGTAATGTACAATATAAAAAAAAAAAAAAAAAAAAACACAATATACAAGTGCGAAAAACGTAGAAATGAGAAACGTATAAACGGGGTTCTACTGTATTGCATAATATGTTAAGGCAAAACGATTTTACAATACGTACATACTGTATTTAGAATTAAGTACTGTATTAACATGACAAATATAAAAAAATTAAAGTTGTTACTGAAGAGCATGATTAGACTTTAGATATTAAATAAGGGATAAAGTTTTTTTTCCCCACAAAGATATTACTTCTTAAAATATACGAGATTAACATATAAGAAATTGGAATTAACAATAAATCAGAACAGAATTTTTGAGAAATAGCAGAAATCAGATTTCGAAACTACAGTATTGTATTATTAATAAAAAAAAAAAAAAAAAAAGGAAATGATAAGCAATATCCAGTATTAATTTTTGATTATTGTTAAAGAATAATTTTTTTAATATTTAATCATATATTATATCAAACATTAATATTTGACAATTGAATAATAAGTTTGGGATTTTCTTAATTTATTATTTATTCCATGTTTCACAAATAATTAATTTTTCTTTATAATTAGTTTTGATTTCAAATTATGTAATATAATGATATTTTAAACTTTATTGGATATTATATAAGATCATTATAAATTTTTTTTATCATCAAAAATTATTTAGTATTCATAGTATCTGTTTTTTTTTTCGTTTCCCTAAAGGATAATAATTAATTCTGTGAAAATGTGAATCACTGCCAATGATTTTTTGTCAACATAAACTTTATTCAATTTTCAACCACAGAAAAACTAATAAATGTTTAGAATTATTTAGAATTCAATAGGAATTTTCAATATTCTTTTTTCCATTACGTAAATTCCGGTTGCAATTTTTTGTCAAATGAATACTGGATCGCTGAATACTTTAATTTTTTCGTTATGTATACTGTATATTTAACTGCTTCTTGAAAAGACTCTGTAAATTAAATTCAACATCGGTAAATTTAGTAAAACGTAGAAAAATAACTTTCTAACGAATAATCTTTAAGTGATTGCTATTTTAACTTTTGTAACGAAAGTTAAAACAGCAATCATTAAAAGATTATTCTTTAGAAACAGCAATCTTTAAAAACAAATTTGTAGAAATAACGAAATTTATTTAGTATTGCAAAAACATTCATCACTGTAATTACTGTATTTAATTCTATTTATTTTTAATTAAAAAATAATTTTAGAATTAATTTATTCAAATCATTATTCTGATTTTTAGTTAGATGTTAATTTTTCATGTTTTTATAAATAAATGTTCGTTTTAATTAAACATTCTTTAATGTTTTGTCAATATTCATTATAGACTATATATTTTAAAGTTTATTAAATTTACAAGAAGGAATTTTTCGTGTTTTTAATCGTTTTTACTTCTAGATAATTACATTTCTAGAATGTAATTCTAGAAATGTAATTATCTAGAAGTAAAAATGATAAAACACGAAACTAAAATTAAAACTAAACTTAGCTAGAAGTAAAATTAACTAAAATTATCCAGAACTAAAAACTAAAATTATCTAGAAGTAATTAACGGCGTTTAATTTGTAAGTCTGTTTTCTCCATAAAGTACGGTCATTTTTAAAATTTCTTTCGTTTCTGTTATTTAAAATTATAGTATAATAAAATAGTAATTCGTTAATAGACATATAACAATATAAATTATCATTTATTCGAATTATGTTTATCTCATATTTAATTAATGTACAGTATATCAATTCAATATATTTTATTTTATTATTTAAATTTTGAGGATGAAAGTGTTCTACGCTTTTAATTGGCTTATGTCAGATTAGATTTTGAAATTAATGTAAATCAATGTTAAACAACTAAAATTCAAAAATTGTAAAAATTAAATTTTTATAAACAAATTTAAAATTATTATTTTTTAATAAGTTTTATAATTCCATTCTTGTTTACTCAGTGCTGTTTATTAATACAGAATTTTATTTAAAGTTTTGCATAAAAAAAATTCCGTATTAGACATTTTTTATGGCAGTAGGAAGCAATCAGTATATTTTACATATTACAGTGTTGAGGCAGTGGAATATCATTAAAAGAACAGTGAAATAAATTACTGATGTATTACATTTAATTATTTGATCCTATGCACAAATGTGGAATTTTTAATTCAGAACTTGTATTTTCTTAAAGATTTATTCTAAAAAATTTAATTTTAATATGTGATTCTATGCAGACTATTTACCAGATTTGCTTTCATAATTCATTTACTTTTTTGCTATAATTTTGTAACTTAAATAAAGAGTTTGCGATTTAAGGGAGGAAAGAATTATATGTTTTACAAAAAGTTTAAATCATGATAAACAATGCTTTTTCTTATCAGTTGCTTTTTATTTAGCTAATATACTGACTTATAGTGATCTATTATACATTGTTGGTCTCTTATTTGGAACTATAATCACCTTCAGATTCATTTTCTTTATCCATATTTTCTTTTACATACTGTAAGGATTTTCTTAAATAAAAATTCTAAGACTATACATCCATTATTATAATTCAATATGCTAATAGGGCACTTAAAATATCAATATAACAGTACTTGCTAATTCATGGAACTAATTTTATAAAATTGGTATAAAATATATGAAATATTCAGGGTATATACTGTATATTTTTTAAATTTCATAATAAAAATTTAGGTATGTGAATTATGCAAGTAAATATGATATTTTTTATTCAATCATTTTTGAGATATAAAGAACCACATGTATATTTGTATAGAAATATTTACAAAATATATTTCAGTACTTTATGAGATATAAATAGAAATAAACATACTTCATATATTTAGATTCTTTTATTGTAAAAATTGTTATATAGCTAAAAATGTAATCAGTTAAAATCTTTTATAATAGCTCAGAGTCCAAAGCATTACATTGTGATATAAGCAGGATTGTATTAACAAATTCTGGCATATTTTTTGTACCAAACATTATACATGTATTCAATTCATTTAAGAATTATGGATAATAATTATTAAAAAAAATGAATACATGTATTAAAAAAATGATGATAAAAATTATTAAAATTATATAGAATTGCATTCCTTAAAATTTTGAAAAACAAACAAACAGATCATTTATAAGTATTTATTATTAAATAATGCTTGAAGCAGCTTAGATCTATTACTGGTAATTGTCAACGATAAAAAAACATGAATTGAGATTTTAACCAATAGGTTAAAAAAATAATAAAAATAAATAAATTTTAAAAATTCATGATTTCAATGACACTGATTTTGGTTAGTTATAGAAAATCACCAGAAATATTAGTATCTAAAATAAAAATATGCACCTATATTGACAAAATCATGCAGTACAATATGTTTTTGTCTTGAATGACTAATAATATACTTATTTCCTAGAAATTTTTGTTGATTAGGCAGCCACATTATATAATCAAAAGCATGGCCATTGTTGATTTTCGTATGAAAAAATGGCTTTCTGTGATCAATGTTTTGGATTAAAATCAATACTGATTGTAATTCTGTTTATACATAACATGATTGATCAATTTTCTTATAAATATAACAGAATAATTTTATACTAGATCTTGTTATAACAGGTTTTAGCTTGCTTATTCAAGAACTATGAAATGAAAAACAACTCTAGAATTTGATTCAAAGTTTTTTCATGAATATTGTACTTTCCCATAAGCAATAGCATGTTGAACTGTTGAAGTCCCTAGGTGTTATGATATCTTGAGGTCTCCAATATTTAAATTAAGTAAGAAAATTTTAGGCCCTCAGAAGATTGTATGTCCTAAGTGTGTGTGCTTAGTTGTAAATACAACAATGTCCACAAATATTTAGGAAAAATAATAAAGGGACTGGATGATTAAATATTCAACAGAGCTCAAAAAAAATAAATTTAATAAAAGTTCTCTTTATATAAACCTTCTTGTTGTAAAATCTAAATAAAAATAACCAACAAGCACTTTCAGTAAGATAAATTATTTAATCAAAAAATATGTTCAGTTAACTATGTCATCTGGTTCAGTTAAAGTTCAGACAAAAATTGGTGTCCTTTTAGCTTTCCTCCTCTTACTGAATCAGATCAATCAGAGTAATTAGCTTCTTAGATACAAGTGGAAAGTCATTATTCTTCCACTCACTTTTTAACAAGATCCCATAAAACAATCCTAACTAAAATACATTTTAAAAATCTAACTACCATTTTTCAGATATAATTAATAATGTAAAACTAACTGTAATCATAAAGTTTGGTATAACATAATATTTGAAAACATCATTGGTAAAGTTAGGCATATGGTTAACTAAAAATGTTTTTTGGTTAAATACTTTATTGTAGTGAAAATGGTTGTTGATTCTTTTTATTTAAGTCCTCTTACTATAAAATTTAAGGCACATTAATCATGGCCACTAAAATATTATATACCACATTATACTGACAGTTTATGCACTGTGTGTATCCAATGACAAATAGACAGTGTGAATGAAAATAGCATTCATTGACACTTCAACTATAGAGAAAGCCATTTTCATATATGATGTACAATACCACCTATACAGAGTTGTTTAATGCACACATAAACATTATTAATGTACAATAGCATTATTACTGAATATGAAGAAATTTTTTAATGTAATAATTAAAGAGTTAATCTAGACTCTCTAGTCTCATCTTTTATCATAACTAAAAGCCATTTTATAGAGATATTTATATTTATCTAGAGGCACATTAAGCATGGATGCACAAAATATACTAGAATACATTATGTATATATGTTATGCTCTAACACCAAAATTGTACAATGACTAAAAAAAGCAGCCACAACATGTTGTGGTCAGTTCCAAATGACCAAACACCAATGCTCAACATTATTTCACTTCGTGGCCATTCCACTTTCGTGGCCATTTCACTTTGTGGCCATTCCAACGTGTTGTGAAGTAATCACAACACGTTGTGAACAACTCTGCCAAAACCAATA
>WUQG02016133.1:0-11632 GCA_011317285.2 Androctonus mauritanicus | reverse complement strand
TAAAAACTGTGCTTACTTATTGTGCTTATTTGTCTTTTGAACTTTGAACTATTAGTAAGCAGTTGTATATGATTTTACTCTACCATCTTGAAATTCTATGATAATATGTTAAGTAACTGTATAATTTTTACATTATATTTGTTGCATGATATTATGTTGTTATAATATTTAAGATTCTTGAAGAATTTTTAAAATTTTCTGAAATTTGAAAATGAAATTTCATATTTATAAGTACATATTTTCATAACTCAAGGTATTTGTTATTTTAGATCAACAATTAATATCCTATTAGCAATTTTAATAATTAATATCCTATTGGTAATTTTAATTTCAGTTCATTAAAAATTCTTAATTAAAAATGGTACATATGAGAAAATTTTATAATATAATAAAGGAATTTTCCTCTGCTCATTTAATTACAATAAGAAATAAATTTTCTTAAAAAATTAAGAAATAAATTTAATTAAATAAAAGTCGATAGTGGTGCTATTATTAAAAAGATTTAACCTCTTATATGCCATAATTAATGAAACTAAGCTTATAATTAATATGCAAAGAATTAAAATTATCATAACTTTTTTAATTTTCATCAAAATCTTTCTGAAATTGTTACAAGTGCCACATCTCTTTTTAATGGCAGATCTTTGTTTACATTACTATGTTCTGGTTTTTTGCAAAAATACAATAAAATGAAATAAAAAATTAATGATTAATAAAAAATATTGCCTATTTTAATAGAATTAAGCAAAATTTTGGCATTATCTATAATATTTTTTAAATTTTAATATTTTATAGCTCATCATATAAAAAGTTAATTTTTGCAGAAAATTTGGGTAATTAATTTTATTTCAACTTATAATCAGAACATCATAAACACAGTAATTTATAATGTAGAGATAGAAGGGAAGAAAAACATGAATTTTCCAAAAATATTCAAATAAATTTTTGCAAAAGCAATTTAAAATAAGAAATTTTAGTCAGAAAATATTTAGGAACTCTCATTAGAAACTCATTATACTCATTATTTGAAAACTCTAAACATATATAATAGTGATAAATGGATAAGGGCCTATGAAATTGCAGTTATAAAATTCTGTTGTTTGTTCCAGCCATAGTTGACATATGCCATCAATGGTACATAAAAGGTATATATATAACTTGCTAATATGTTTTAATAGTTTCAATAATTTTTGTTCTTAATCACTTTGACATTTTTTTCTTCTGTATAGCATTAAGTTCCAAAAAGCAGTTTTTGAGCAGTTTTCATCACTCATTGATATTTTGTAAATTATACTTTTATGAATAATAATTGCTAATGAAAGAGCATGAGGAGTAAAAATTTGAGTAATGTTGGGAAAAGTAGAGAAAAATATAAATCTGTAGTTACTCATATATGAATTATGCATTTATTATAAATTAAAATAAATTAATTAAAGAAGATGAGTATGTATTGCATAAATATTTTTAACTTCCTTGGTAACAGTAATAGTGAAGGAAACATTTGAATAATGATATTTAAAAACTCCATGTCAAGATGATTAAGTGTTTAATACTATTATCAAAATTTTTTCAGGAATTTTTATAATTATTCAGTAGCTGATATATAGAATTATATTAATACAAATTTCTATATAATACAAATAATAATAATATCATTATTTAAATGAAAAAAATCTAAAAAATTAACCAATAGTCTATAATAATTATTTCAAATAAATTTATAAGTTTAATTTTTTGTACCATATAAATTTATTCAAACTTAGCAATCTGTGAAAATTTGAAAACTGTTCTTGGCTCTATTCATTCCAAAACAAAAGTTTGTTGGTTCTATTTATCAACATAATAATACAAGTAAATATTGTTTAATTTGAATAAAATTCAAATATTTTATTATGATCGATCAAAAAAATCAAGCTTACTGAAAGTTATAATTATTAAATGATTGCTAAATATTTTCCAAATTTTATTTAAATTTTTACTTCATATTTATTTTTATTAAACAAAAAGTAGTGATTCATAATAAGAGTATAATTTACAAAATGAAAATGTAATAAAACATATAAACTAATATTTTGAGATAATACCTTGTGTAAATATTATCCACTTTGAATAAAATTCATTTATACTATTTGGTTCTATCAAAAGATCAAATCTACTGGAAATGGTTGAAATTGCATTGTTATTAATTATAATTTTCAAATGTCAAAAGACATGAAATAATAATGAAGAATCATATTACTGATTCATTGATCTTAACTAACTATTGCAATATTGACTTAAATCTTATTTATATTTATTTCTTGAGAGAATCTGAAAAATTGACCAATAACATCAGAATGTAATTATTTATTTTTTATTATATTTATCATAATTTAAATTTTTGTAAAATTTTTTATATTACATTAAAAGTTATACAGATATATCCTATTCTAACATATTAATTGGGACTGGAGAACCCATATATTAATTTAGGCTAAAGTATGCTAAATAAGTATAGGAATTGCATTAAAAAGATTTCAACAAAATGAAATATTATAAAATGCTATTTTAAATTGTGATTAGCATTTATTGAAAACAATTTTATTTGTTTTAAATAAATTTAATGTAACTGGATTTCCCAAACAGTAAATACATACATCATAAATAATGTGCAGTATAAAATATCCATTGTTCATATAAATTGTCCATTGTTCAATTAAAATATATATAAATAATGTATTATTGTTATTTGCTTATACAATGTGAAATGTTAATTTTCATAACAGTACATATGTTTTTTGTGCAGATGTGCTATTATCTAAAATATATATATATATATAATATTTTTTTTTTTTTTTTGAGATCACCACATGTACATCATTATAGTGATCCTCAACACTACAGCTAGTCTATATATATATATATTTAAACTAGCTGTAGTGTTGAGGATCACTATAATGATGTACTGTACATGTGGTGATCTCTGATATTTCTAATCAAGTTTTATATTGCAGCAATAATAATAATAATAGTTATTTTATATTCTGTTTTGATTATCTTTAATGATTCTGATAAATAGCAAATATTGATTTTATAATGCAAATATCAAGGACATAAAATTTGTGCTTTCAACAATCATTATTTGCAAGACACATTTCCCATTTCATTGTGAAAAAATTTTTTTGTGCATTTTATTTTGATTTTATGTTTTTATATTTCTTTTTGTTATTTAAATATCATATAATTCTGTAGATAATGATTGTTGCTGGAAAAATTTCATTACATTCACTCGACATAAGAATGATTTATTTTTTCAAATTAGGCAATGAAAAGTTTATTTTGATACCAGTCATAGAACATGTTCTGATTTCACAGTTGAAGAAATAAAAAAAAATCTGTCTTGGAATAGAGAAAATATGGTAACACTTAATGTTTTGTTACACATATTAAAAAATGAATTGTTTTGATGAAATATGTAAACAGAATCATCATACCTGTTTACCCACAGCCCGCATTAATATTTTGTGTGGCCCATTTTACAAAATAAATAAATAAAATAAAATATTCCTTAAACAAGTAAATGAAATACGGATTTTTCAGCACCTTTTTCACTATATATAAAAAATGCACCAAATGAACTTCAATTGGAGATAATAGACTTGTAAAGTAATTTAGATTTGAAAGATATTTTTGAAGAAAAAATTTGGTATATTTTTATAAAACTTTTATCAAAGAAAATCAATTTCCAAATATAATGAAATATGCAGCAAAAATTCTATTGTTAATTTTTACAACTTATGTATGTGAACAGTTTTTCTACAATGAGTTTAATAAAAATTAAAACAAAAAATTGGCTAACAGACTCACATCAAAAATAATTTCAAATTAACAGTGACTAATATTCAGCCAAATATTACATTCAACTGATATGAATGTAATATTTTGGATATGTTATATTTATATCAGTTCTAGAAATCACGTTAAGTATACCTATATTAATTTATAATCATATATAAATAAATAATTGTGATTTAACACATTTTGTTTTGTTTTTCTTTTTATTCATATGTGGCCCACATCAATTTGAAAGTTTAAATGTGGCCCTTACATGAAAAAAAGATTGCCCATCCCTGCTATGTACTGTATGATATCAAATCTTTCAGATTTCATTGCATTGTCAGTTTTAGAATTATGAAAATTTTAGATTTTACATCAGTATGTTATAGAGGGACAGATAGTAAAATTGATTATATATTATAGAGAAAATACATTGAATGTATGCTAAATAGGATATACCTGTATATTTAATTATCACACTGTAAAGTATTATTTTGAAAATCTTTTATAATTTAAAGAATTATAAAATAAGTCTGTATTTTATTTATTTTTTTTTTCAGCTCAAGAAATTATATATTTGTTGCAGATAGTGATAACAGTAAAAGTATTTCACCAAAGTGTAATTTAAGTACAGAACTATTTATTCCTGAAAGTGATGATGAAAGTCAAATTAATACCAATATTGATTATAGAAACAAGCCTATTGATAATTTTCAATGCAGTTCACTAAAGGATATGAGATACAATCAAAATCATATTCAGTACTTACAAAAACCTTTACTACAACAAAAACATAATCCTAGTGATAAATCTAAATCAATGAATAAGGATCCAAGTATAATTAATATCTCAAGTGATTCTGAGGTAGAATCTTTTAGTCATTCTGATAATATTACAGCATCATCTAATGTCTTAACAATGACTGATGAGCATAAACATATTTGTGAAGATGATGCTTTTTATGAAAATGAAGATAAAGTATTATTACCAGCTGTTACTGAAAAAAGTTTATATAGAGATATGAAAACTAATGTAGAACCATCAGAACATCATTCTTTAAAAAACTCCAGCTTAGTGAATGATGAAACAATAGACATTAATAAATATGATTCAGGAAAAGAAAACCATCTGTTTATAAATATTTTACAAACATCTACAAAGAATCAGTCGCCAATCAAGAGAATAACTCCTCTTAAAATTTCCCATGTTTTAAATTCTGTAGAAAATAATCCTTTTCAGAAAGCTTTAAAAGAATCTGTTGAACGATATCCTATTACTTCAAGTCCCGTTATTTCCAATAAACCAAAGAAATTTGAAGTTAGTAAACAAATACCTCTGTCCTTTCAAAAATTAAACACTATGAATAATACTGTAGAAAATATTTCAATGGTTTCAGCTTGTGATGACAATGATAGTTCATCTGAATTAGAAGATTCAATAGATAGTCAACTTCTTGAGAACAGTACATCTATTATGGATGATTATGAAAAGTCTTCTGATGAAAGTGCAATTATTAGATCTTGCAAGAAAAGAGTAACTGCTATCTCTGATGATAGTGATTGAATTTATTTAGGAAAATTAATAATAAATAAAAGTAAACATTGTAAGCAGATGTAAGTTTTAATAATTAATTGTATATACACTGTTAATATTTAAAATTCATTTCAAGACTATTAGTTGCTGTTCAAAACAATTTTAAAATTACAAAAAATAATTAAAATAGAAATACATAATTCTTTTTTCCTTTTAATTGTTGTTTTGCAATTTGAAAAACTATAGTTTTCAGATGATGATTCTGCTTGCAGTATAGAGTACTGTTGAATATTTTAATTTTTTTTTTGTAAATAATTATTATTTTCTTGCAGAGATTACTTTAGGAATTTGCTGAACAACAGTAGCTAACAAGTTTTATTAGGAACTTTTTCTTTCTGTCCTTCATCATACAGTGTATTTAATTATTAAAACTATATATATATCAGTTTACATGGTTTTATTTTTAAGTGAGATTTTTGGATATGAATGAAGAGATTTGTTTTTATTCAGGAAAAATTTATAAATAATTATGATTTTTTAATTTAAATTTTAATTCAATAGTCGTTTGTACTTAAATGGTTGTGAAATAATTTTTTAATAAAATATATATAAAAACTTGATTTTAATACTGATTTGAACTAATTTATTAGATTTGAAACACTTTTATGCACATATATAAAGGTATATCTGGGAATAAATCCAGATTAAATTCCTAGAAAATGGAGATAGACATAATTATTTCACATATAAAACATCAAGTATTTCTTTTAAATTTATATTAAAGATCCAATAAAAGTAAGAATTTTAAAAGTTTAAGTAATTGTATCTTTAAAATTCTTACTCTTATAAATAAATTCATTTTTAATAATCGTGAATATAATCTACCGTACTTCAGAAATATCGTGAATTAATCTACTTCAACTAGATTAAAAAAACAAAGATCATTGTTTGTAAATATGTGTATGTATGTGTGTGTTTGTTTGTTTGGTTATGAGATATGAAGTCATTAATCATCAGAAAATTAAAGATAAAAGTGAACATTTTTTAACTTTATCTATTGTAACAGAAAAATAGATACTTAAATTCTTTTGGAATATTTTCATTACTAATAATCTATTAATTTACATTAGTTAATTAGATATGGACTTATATTAAAATAACAGTAATAATTATATTATTCATATATATATAAAATTATTATTTAAATGAAATATAAAAATATTCCATTCTATTTGAACAATATCAGAAAAATGAAACTAATTGCCAATATAAATCTAATATAAGAAACAGAACTTTAAAAAAGAAAGCAAAAATTAATACAATATATTTTTATGAATATCTTTTGACTGCATAATTAATATTAACCATATAACAGATATATTTAATAGGATTGGTTATAAAGTCGATCATAACAACATATATGAATTTTATTCAAATCAGATAATATTTGTGCCAGTTATTGTGCTGATGGATAGTCAACAAACAAATTGTGAACATAAAAACCTAATTCATTATATTCTTTTATTCTGTTCCAAAATAGAAAGAATCAAGGACTAGTTTTCAATCCAATTGGATTTCAAACTGGTTGTTTTAAAAGAATTTATAAAACAAACAATTATTCTGAACTAATATTGAAAATTTTGTAATTACTTTTTACTGATATGGTACTAATGCTTGAATTAAAATTTTAAAAAACTAATATTACAGTTTATAAATAAAAGAATTTATTCTAATAGAAATTTAGTTTGGAAAATGCATACCAGTTCAGTTTAGAATGTACTGAACTGAATGTACTGAATGACCCGAGACTCGAACCCGGGTCCTCCAGAGTGGAAAGCCGAAGCGTTCCCACGCGGCCAATCCGGCCGACCAACAAAATGATTTAAAAGCCTCATTTTCCTCCAGAAAGTAGACTTAAAGTATGTTGCATATTATTTAGTCACATTGAGATATATTACATATCTCATAATGGGACATGGGACTACATTCATCATTATCATTTTTAAGTTTTTTCTATAAATAAAGTTTTACTTCTAAACTTTATTTATAGATTGAGATTAATAATTTTTTTATTTTAATTTAGTTTTGAACAACAAAGTTTTACAATTAACATAAAAAATTGAACAATAGAAATGTTATAATATGTAAAAAATTACGAATGAAAACTTTTTTGGTAGTATTACGTGATTCTTGTTTAACTTTATATGGAAATATTATATATTATAATTTTACAAAAAATTTTTTCAGTGTGTGTTCTATGAAAGAGTTTGTATAATTTGGTTTATTTGGATATCAATATTTTAGAACTGATATTTTTGTATTAATTTAACGTATGTATATATTAGTATATATTAAAAAAATTTATGTCCCTGAAACCAAATCAAAAACAGATAAACATAATTTTGAATATCTTAAAGGGAGCGCAGCTTAAATTCTTGCCACGGGCGCCATTTTACATAAATACGCCACTGAGCAATAATAAATATTAATGGATGCGTTCCTTAAAATATGGAACCTATAAGGACTATCATAGGGCTCCATATATTTTAATGAATATTTGCATAAGTTATTTTATGAAAAGAGGATGCATCGAACTTTTTGTAAGAAGTCGCTTCTACCCAAAATTATGGGGCGGCCGGATGGCCGAGCGGTAACTCTGTTGGTGTGCCACGCAGGAGAACCCGAGTTCGCGTCCCAGGTCTGGTGACTCCTGAAAAGCTTTTTCGGGTGCTAGGCCCGCCCCGGCGATCCCCGTCCGTTACCATCCTGCCCCCCACGGGTATGAGTGCAGCCCGTGGTTGGAACTGGCCTCATCCTTTACTAATCTCACTGATTGGAAAAGGGCGTAAAAAAGCAAACTAATTTTATGTCGGTAAAACATAAAATTATAGTCGCATAGTAGCTCATTCATTACTATCTTCGTCTCGGATTCGATTCCGGTTCCAACATCTTCATTTTTTCAGGAAGGATACGGGCCCAGCCACATCCTTTAACCGTCTGGCTGACCCTATCATGAATGTTGGCCAGACATTGATGGTTGTACAAATGGCAGCCACATAATATATCTGTTACGTGATTTGGCGATGTATTTCAAGATAACCTAACTTAACTAATTTTATGCTTTTAAGATTTTATTCCTAAAATAGTATAACAACAAATTTTATGTAATTATTATTAAATTAATTATAATAAATGTAGAATAAATATTACAGAAACCTTTAAAAATGGATCAACTTGTAACTGGAATAAACCGTTGGAGAGTTCAATTAAGATTTGATGTTTGCATTCCTAGTTCATGTAGTGATAATGATTTACAGAATATTTTATATTGGAGTAAGTACAATAAAATTCTTCAAATATTTTCTCATTTACAAATAATTCTATTTGGTATTATTCATCAATAACTCTCAGTGTTAAAATGAAGAGTTCTTTTGAATATCTTTAAGAAGCTCTTGAAATTTTAAAAAAATTATTAAGTCAATGAAAAATTGCAGAAAGCGTTAATCACCAGCACAATTTAAGAATTTCTTTAACCAGTTTTCATTTGCAAAGCGGGATTTTAGTAATTTGTTTTTATAAGTGAGACTGATATAGATAATCTTTCAAATGCCTTATTGTTTTTGTGATTTCTAAATATAGAATACTGACTGTGACATTCATAAAGATTATGATAATTATGAAATAACGAAAAACCCCCATAAAAATTTGACTATTGGTTCTAAATCATATATTTATTTAATATATGAAAAAAAATTTTCCTGAAATTTCTCATAATCTACGAGATAATTTTATATTGTGATATCCATAAATGTACAAAAAATAAAAGTAAAATCGTGAAAATTCGGCTGACTATTCACAACCAATAAGAATTTCAATGCCTGGTACTAGAAGTTTGTGGAATATTTAGTGTCACGACAATAATAAATGCTTAATATTTCGAATATTACTGATTCTGAATTCGCCTATTCGACTATACAGTATTAAATTATAAGATTCGGAAATTACGGTATGTTAATAATTCTGTGATAGCTCAAATATCAAAAAATGCGCAAAGATATCATGATTCAACAATAGATGATGTTACAATGATAAATAACTTACTGTATACAGTTGTGATAGATAACATAACGACATATAGCATCTCAGTAAAGTCAGCTTTTAGGACAATAAAAACAATCTAACACAGCCAAAATTATAGCGTTTTCGGATATAATCCATCGTCAGTACATATTTTGTTTATTTTTACAATATAATTTTTTCGAAGAACGGTCTTAAAATTTGAGCTAAAGAATATTGCATCCATAAATGTAACGCACAAATGTATTAATGTAAATGTTTTTTGAAAGAAACTACAGAGTAATAAGATAAAGATATAAACACAAATAATAAATTTTATACAGAAAAATAATTAAATATCCATAATATATAATGTATAAATTAAAGACTGTTTAAATGTGATAAAGTTAAATATAATTTTTACAAACATATTAAGTATGATATCTTCCTGCGATCTGTTTTCATGCACTGTATAATAAGTATATTTGCAACTTTTATATTAAGGATATCATTTCTGATCCTTCTTGATAAATATACCATTTCCATATATTTAGCTTGCTTGGCCATTAATCCTCTAGAAGTTTTGTGCTGGTTTATGTTTATATATTTAGTGCAATGCTATATCTTACTGTTATAACAATATAGTATGGTTATTGAGCTTGTCTTCTAGCTCTTTCATTTAAAACTTATTATCGCCTTCTGTTTTTTCCTGCCCTTTATAAAAAATTCTTAATTATTTTTTAAGTGAATTTATAAGTTAGATCAGTGTATATTAAGTTGCCAAATCACACAGGATACTTTTGGCAGCAGCCACTTCTAAAGCTCATCAGAAGATGGCAAATAAAGTGAAGGCTATGGCATTCCACTTATTGCTGCACTGGGACACTGTTTAATTTGTTTTAATTAAGACAATATAAGTAATAGATTGTTATCGTTTTCGGATACGGTCGAAGATTGTTAAATTCCATTTTTCTGCTATACTGGTTCCAAAATCCAGAGAATTTATGAATCTATACTATTTTCTATTATTTTAAATTAGGAAAATCTAGACTAATAACGCAGAAAATTTTATTTGCATCTGATACCACAACTTAGATCTGCATAGAGAAGAATAGCATAAGGCACTAGGTACAATGATATTCTAGAAAACAAAATGACGATAAACATAAATGGAACCAGAATAACAGAAAAAGGAATTTAACAGTAGAAATTCCAGAAGAAATAAATAATTAATTTCTATATAATCTCAATTAAAATAAATCAGTTCTTCATTTCTTTTTTTATAGTTTCTTATTTATTTAAATCAAAGATCTTTGGAAATATTTGATTGAATATGAAATGAACGATATCTTACTATTTAAATTTTTTTATTTACAGTCTTAGACGATCTGTTTACTGCTAAAGTGGGAATTTGTAAAATGAAAGATGATAAACTGAAATATACCGCATCTCAAGTAATATTTATGTAAGCTGTTAGTTATTATTTTATTAGTTTTAAAAGTGTTTAACTGCTATAATTTTCTTCATTATCGTAAAAATTTGCATAAGTTTAAATGGTTGAATTATTATTAGAAGGAATTTTTTAGAAGATAATAATCCTGTATAATCCACCTCTCTATTAATTGAATTATCGACGGAACTAAAGTTTAAATGTTATTTCACGTGTTATTAAACTATTGATATTTCGATATTATATGATTAAATATACAATAATAATATTTTTAGTCATAATGAAAACAATTTTTTATAATTTCATTATGATATAGTTTTGCTATACATTGTTATTGAATATTATTTGTATTGTTTAAAAACTCTTCTTTCTTAAGAAATCAAAATTCTATCTTCTGATGGATCATTTTGCATTATAAAAATTGAAATCACCAAAAATTATTTAGCGTTTATAAAATATTAAATTTAATATATTGATTTTGATTGATTTTTCGATTAAAAAAAATAAAAAAAAAATATGTACAGTTTTACAGTAGCTTTTATTTATCTATCTGATTTGGATATTTTTATCCTATTTGTTTTGAAGACATATTTTTGATGTCTAATTAATTATTCAATGCTAATAAATTACCATTAGATATTTTAATCCTACATTAATTAAATGTAAGATTAAAATATATATTATACAGGAAGTTCCGGAACGACGTGGACAAACTTATAGGGGAGATAGAAGGGCTGAAAAGAAGCCATTTTTGTCTAGTCAACAGGGCGTCTAAAG
>WUQG02016122.1:0-11635 GCA_011317285.2 Androctonus mauritanicus | reverse complement strand
TCGATTTTTTACTTTAGCTAAAATTAGCATGCAATTTAATTTTATATTTACTGTTTTTGCCCAAAAGATAAAAAAAATATTTGTAATTCTTATTTCTGAAGAAAACAACCATAAAAGAGCGGCACGTTTAATTAAATAACAAAACAGGCTAGGTATCTAAGTCGCGCACCGCATAGAACAGCACGCAGAACTTGTTTGAGACAGGAGTGGGAAGGCATATCATGCATCGACTTGTTTATTATCTCTAATTATAAAAGAGCGGGTTTCGTTGTATACGTCGGTGCTGATAACCATTTGATTTTTATTTTAAATAAAAGATATATATATATTAAAAATAAATATGTTTAAGGGGCGGAAATTTGTCTTTTTGTCCGGGGCGACATAAACCTAGAGCGGGCGCTGTAAGATTAAATCACAAGATTATATTTCTGCCCATTTATATGAGCTGGTAATTTCTAGTATCATATAAAGGAAGTACAGGATATAATTCTTATTGATAAATTTTCTTTCAACTGATTTATGTCATTATATATATATGCTCGATCAATGATGTTTTTCTTCGCTAAAAGTACTTTTTGTATCTATTTTTTCCTATGGCCAATAATATGCAAGGTAAACAAATCTTTTGCTGTAAATTGCTCATAACATTAAAACTGAATAGTTTTAGATTGAAAGGCATAAAATTTATAATTTTTGATATCTTAATTACTTAAAATTGTAATATTATTTTCATTTATTAATTTTCTTTCCTAAAGAAATTATAAGCTCAAACAGCCATTAGAAACATTAGGCTAAGTAATAATTTCTTTTCTTTTTTTTGAACTTCGCTATTTAAAGATATTTTAAAGTAACAAATAAAATTTAAAAATTCATATTCATCTTATAATTTTCCATGAAGCATGCAGGAATAGAGCGATCCAGTCTGCATCAATATCATTTTGATATTAAACTAATGATCGGATTTATCAGTTTATTGGAGCAAACAATATCATTAAAACGATATTATGAGCAGATAAGCATAAAAAGGATTTCGATATTTGTAAGAAGGTCTAGTTAGAAAACTATGACCTGGAAATAACGTTAAGGTATGGAAAGGTATTTTGTTATATCTCACCAGAATGGTTAAAGTATGGAATGGTAAGTCGGTTTGTTATATCTCACCAGAATGGTTAAAGTATGGAATGGTAAGTTGGTTTGTTATATCTCACCAGAATGGTTAAAGTATGGAATGGCAAGTCGGTTTGTTATATCTCACCAGAATGGTTAAAGTATGGAAAGGTAGAAAGACGGCTCATCAGAGCCGTCTTTCTACCTTTCCATACTTTAACCATTTGGTGAGCCTGGCTCTGATGAGCCGTCTTTCTACCTTTCCATACTTTAACCATTTGGTGAGTCTGGCTTTGATGAACCGTCTTTCTACCCTTCCATACTTTAACCATTTGGTGAGCCTGGCTCTGATGAGCCGTCTTTCTACTTTTCCATACTTTAACCATTTGGTGAGCCTGGCTCTGATGAGCCGTCTTTCTGCCTATTCATACTTTAACCATTCTAGTGAGATATAACAAAATACTATATTTGTATGTTAGAAGAGAGAGAATAAATTTGATCGATCAATCAATCAACTAACCGCAAAAATAAGATTCTTGAATGCTTATCTGATTTTAACCGGCAAAAGACAAGAATAATTACGTTTTATGTATAAAAATGAGTACTTACCCCGCCCAAATGCTAAAAGGATGTCAACTTCGTCTACGGGAGATTTCATATCTTCACGGAATATAAGAGGAATTACTTCTGACCACATTCTAAAAGCCAGTGCTAGAGCCGCTCTCTGAATATTAATGGCCATCTGATTGCTGTGGCCAGATCCGACTAGTCTCCATGTAACTATTTCCTAAATAATTAAACGTAATTATATATTCCACTTTTAACTGTTGTTCTTGTTCGAAGTATAAATTATAACCAAATCCATCCGATAAAAACGCGTATGATATAAAAATTTGCAATTTAAATTTTTAGTTTTGAGGCGGTTTTAAATTGCTTCAGAACAATCATAAAATAAATTTTAAGAGTACAACCCTTTTTTTATTATGATTATTAATCGTTTCAGGATAATTTAATGGTTTTATTTTAATTGAAAATTACCTAGATAATTTCTTATTTATGACTCCGCGCAGAGTCGGTTCTCTAAGCTTGAATTAAAAATTGGTGCATTTCGACTTCTAATTTAAGATTCTTCCAGCATAATCTCTCTAAATTAAATCTTTTTTTTTTACGAATAAGTACTGTTATGGTTGATACGAATAATGAAAATAACTTTTCATGTGCAATATTTATTTTCTATCCTGAGGTAACATTTTTTTGCACAGTATCCTTAACATAGAAACATGCGTGATTAGCACATTTTATCATACAAAAAATACTGATAATTGTTTTTTAAGTTACTCCTCATTATGCGAGTAGTAATTATCATCAGTTTACAAAAAAATAATTGCAGATAATTTTAATCTTACCGCCTTTACGGCTTGATGTTTTCGTTCTTTGTTTGTCGATCTTTTTCTTCTTAATTTTTTCATTAAAGAATGTTCTTCGTCTGTGATATTATCTATTTCTCCAGTTTCTAACTTTCTGATGTATTCTCTTATCCAAAATTTTCTCCTAGAAACGACGGTGTTGTCGAAAAAATAACTGTTCGTCTTGATTTTATTTATAACGTTGCGTTTTGGACGTAGGTGAAGAACGGGCAAAACGCTATTAGGATGGCCTTAAAAAATCATAAATATATATATTTTTTTCGTTAGAAAGATTCTTAATGTATAAAACAATTAAAAATTAAAGTTAGAAATACGTTTGTGGTGTCTTCTACGGTGTTCCAGATCGGCGAAAGTGTCGTTATCGGAATTTCCGCATCTGGACATGCTCATATGTTTTAACGTGTCTTCATCTAGATGACCAGTAGGTGATATGCCGTAAACGTGTTGATAACGCTTGATAGCATCTCGAATTTGTCTTTTGCTGCAAGGTTTGTTGGAAGTATGCTTAGATTTTTTCCAATGGCATCGCAAATATCCGTAACGAATTAAAATTTCCTATTAGAATAATAATAAGGGATTGCTTATGTTGCGACTTTTGATCCAATTAATACAAGGTGTTCTAAAAGTTACTAAGTATCTCGAAAACTGATGGGAATACAGAAAAACGGGATTAAGACAACAAAGTAGCATTATTCCAAAGTAAGTGCCACACAAAACTAGGAATGTTCAGTGAGCAATCTCCACATGGCCACTGTCGGTATCTCTAGAGCTCAAAGCAATGCAGTGTTATCCACGGAAGAACGAATGTTTGTGGTAAGATCAAAAACATGAAATGCACGGAAATTAAATTTTGAGAGGAAGTTTCATAAGGCAGGTCCAACAGACAAGGCTATCCGTGAATTAAACATGAAATTTCTACGAAGCATTGTATAAATACCAACAGTGGCCATACGGAAACTGCCCGTTGAACATTCCTACTTTTGTATGGCATTTACTTTGAAATAAAGCCATTTTGTTGTTCCTGCATTCCCATTAATCTTCGAGATAGTATCTTTTGGGACATCCTGTATTACAGTTAATAAGAAAGAAGTGCGCTACCTTTGCTTTATTTTCTGATGTGACCAGATTATTATTTTCCACCGAAAAGGATTTCCAGGAAGGAAGATGTTGTTTCAATCTATAAGAAGTGCCGAGAGATCCCAGAAAAAAGAGGCATATAAATAGTTTTCGAACAGTTACTCCTTCCATTCGCCTATATAATATTACAACATTAAATGACATATTTTTAATTATACAAACTCAGAAATATTCTTCTACCCTACTATAATAAAACTAAACGTGATTATCTATCCTCTTAGAGAGAGAGAGAAACTAGGTTATAATTAAATATTAAATTTCTTAAACTTAATTAAATCATATATAATTTTTCGATCTTACACGTTAGTAATTCACAAAAGATATGCGTAACTTTATCTCTCACGTAATTAAAATTCGGATAAAAGCTTAATAATCCGCGCTATGTAGCCATATCTATGGATAATTTATGAAACCAAACTGTAAAAATGGAGCCAATACTCTCAGATTGAATTATTTTTTAACCAGGAAAACATTATCTGTCAAGTTTTTATTGTGACTACGGGCCACCCATGGACTCATCAGAATACTTGTAGATCGTGTTACAAAATCAAGAAAATGTAGTTGGTAGAATTTGTTTAATAATTTTAACTTATTTATCGCTTTAATAAAAAAATCTGTTACATATTGTCTGATTAAAATTAATCACAGTTTTTTAATTTATAAGACAGAAAATTATTCGCTAATTTAGCATTTAAGATAAGACGTTCAATTCACAAATTTCTTCGAATTTTATATGTTCTACTAGAACTTTTAATTATCATTTATGGTAATCTCTCAGATGAACGTAATTTGTTTAATGATAAATCGTTATAAACGTAGTTTTAAGCGTTCGAAATCTCAATTAATCACGTAAATCAACCAAAATTATAAAATAAAAATCATCATCTGTAGCAGTTTCCTTAATAAATCAACATTAAATATACTAGAAAATTAAGAAAAAAAATGTTTTATTTAAAGCATTTGTACGAAATTTCAGAATTTAATAATTTTTTTAGAACGTTAAGGAAAGTTTTTTGTCATTCATCAACTAAATTAATTTATATTTTTAACTAAATTAATCTAAATTTCTATAGTTTTCCTACTGTTCTTTTAATAAGATTAATAAATCGTACAATCTTTTTTTTTAATGAATGATACGTTAATAATTATCATGCATAAAAAAAAAATGTTTATAAAAGTTTTGTTCGAAAGACTAAGAATCATTATAGAAAAATTAAATTATTATATTTATCTGCAACCTTAGAAAGTGCAGATAATTAAAATTCAATTTAATTTTCTGTTATATGTTATTTGTTTTTTTTTAATTAATTCAATTAATTTTATTAAATTTAACATTAGTATCATAACGCAGTTACAATTAGTATAATACTATGTTATACTAACCACTAGTATAATACTGGCTATAACCACCAGTTTAAACACAATTCAGTATAATACTGATTATAACCACCAGTTTAAACATAAATCAGTATAATACTGGTTATAACTATCAGTATAAAAATACAAATCGGTATAATACTGGTTATAACTATCAATATAAACACAAATCAGTATAATACTGGCTATAACCACCAGTATAAACACAAATCTATATAATACTGATTATAACCACCAGTTTAAACATAAATCAGTATAATACTGGCTATAACTACCAGTATAAAAACACAAATCGGTATAATATTGATTATAATTACCAGTATAAACACAAATCACAAAACACAAATGGTTATAGCCATTTGTGTTAGTGATACACTACTATAGCCATTCATGATATCAGTATAATACCGATGATTATAACCAGTATTATACTGATTATAACGGTGGTTTTAACGCAGTTTATATTGGTAATTGTGTTTATACTGATACTTATATTGTTTATACTAATGGTTATAACCAGTGTTATACTGATTATGACGGTGGTTTTAACGCAGTGGTTCTAACTGCGTTACCACCACAAATTAATATAACTTAATACTAATTTTAACTAATAGTTAAATTTATTCCTTACCAAAAAGAATTTGTCGTAACTTGCCAGAAAACCAATTTCGAAATCTCTAACGGCATCAATCATAATTAAAGTTTAATGCATAAATTTATAGCGTTGCATAATGATAATCATTTTAATTTTAAATTTATTAATCAACTTAGCACTGTTATGAGCGGGTTTTTCATATCACGTTATATCTGTTTTATATAGTAGTAAGCACACAGGTTAAAACATTAAAACTTATTATAAAGTTATGTTTTTGCTTATACGAAATTATTATTAACTCTATATGCAATATATGCTAAACTATACTCAATATACTTATCCCTACACAAAGATAATTATGAAAACTTCAGCAATAAGTGGTTATATATATTCAAAATTAGGCAAACACTTTAGAGATTTAATTAAAAGAATCAGGGAGAAGAAAATGTGTCGTACTTACCCGAAGATAACTCTTTAAAGCCTATAATGACCGTGCATCAAAATTCCACCCAAAATAATTTTTAAAAAAAAGCGAAAACTGACATTAGATACACCCATGGGTGGACATTTTTGATTTTTAATGTTGCATAACATTTATACACGCGTGTAAATATTATGCGTTATCGTTTCGTATAAGATAATATTGTGCAATGTTTACGTATCGTGCCGGTAACATTTAACAACCCTAAGCATAAATATGCATGAGCAAATTCCTAACGTTGCAATCCGACCAAACAGAGAGAAACAGAAGAAGAAGAAGAGTGAAGTAGAGAGATTAGAGAGAAGATAAAAAGCAATTATTTAAAAAAAAAAAAAAAATAGATAATTCCGACACAGAAATATTATAACACAGCGAATTGGCCGCTTAATTAATTAGGCGGCAAACAATAGAGATTAAAACATCTGGAAACGAAGTCACGACGTGCAAGATATAGTTTCTATTAAGGAGGAGTGGCTTGCTAACGACGTGCGAAGGAGAAAAGATAGTGTATATCAAATAGTGTCGGAACGCCCTGTTGGTTTTAACGCGTGGAGAAACTCTGCATGAAGTCGTGAATATTGCTAGGAATGCATACACCCTTCCTGTATCCCCGTCCTTGGTTGAGTGTGTATCGCCGATCTGGCCCAGACGTGCTATTCTTTGCAACACGTTATTAAATAGTCCAACGCTTGATTGTCCAATTAAAATTCGCATTTTTCTTCTTTAGATTAAATATTTTTTTTAAGAGAAACGCACTTAAAGATCGTTCCTGAACTTAAATGAGTGCATTTTTAACATCACCTAAAATTTGTAGCGGATCGAGCCTTATCTCTATTAAAAACTACTAGTGACAGGACATTATTAATGTACTTAAACCAAGACATTCTCAGACTGTTTCTATTATTCTGTCAAGTAATAATCACAAGCCAGGCGCCAGTTATTCACTTATGTTGTGGACACAAATATTAAAATTGTTATTTTTTTTTCCTTCTAGATCCTCTTTAAATTCTTAACGACCTAATTATTGTATTTTTGTTTCCATACAAGTGAAGAGCATTTTAACCTAAACGTTTCTTTCTTGTTTTTTTTTTTTTTTATCGAAAGGATTCTAATTTAAAAAAAAAAATTAAATACATGTTTGTATGCATCGTATTATATCCGGAAAATATTTAAAATTTTTTTTTCTATGTTAATTTTATTCCATTAATAAGAGTTTTACAGTTAAGGTCGAGGATGAGCGAGATAAAAATTACGTGGAAAACCGGAATTTGCAGTTTAAAATTCCAGAATGAATCGGTGTAAACAAAGAAAACCCATAATTACGCCGCATAGTTTGTTAAGTTTTTAATTTGGAGTCGGAAAAATGTTATAAGTTTTCTTTTCCGCATTAAAATTTCTTAATAGGGGGCCTATAATTTTATTTAGTTAATAAAAATTTCATAGGTTAAGGCCGAGGATAAATGACAAAAATTACGTGGAAAACCGGAATTTGCAGTTTAAAACTCCAGAATGAATCGATGATAAACCAAGAAAACCCATAATTACGCCACATAGTTTGTTAAGTTTTTAATTTGGAGTCGTAAAAACGTTATAAATTTTGTTTTCCGCATTAAATTTTCTTAATATAATTTTATTTAGTTAAAATTTCATAGTTAAGGCCGAGGATAAAATGATAAAAATTACGTGGAAAACCGGAATTCGAAGTTTAAAACTCGGAGATAAACAAGAGAACTCGTAATTATGCCACATAGTTTGTTAAGTTTCGTAATTTTTTAACAGTCGGAAAAAAGACGAGAAAATTATTTTAATTGTTCTTAAATCATTGTCTGTCAGGATTCATAAACAAAGAAACACGTTAATTATAATCAACAAACAGAATAATTTAAGTTTAAAAGCATTTAATTGTCAAAAAAAAGCTACTAATTTAACAATATATCAAATATAAATTATGAAGATTAGTTTGTTTTATTTGTATTATAATTAACATTTCTGTGTTCCATGTGTGTCTGAAAAGGAATAAAATTATTTTGTATTATTATTATTATTATTATTATCAATCTGTATAAAAGATCTGAAAGGAAATCCGTGTGAAAGACGATCTTTTATAAATTTTGATAAAAGAACTGACCAAATTCTGTTAGTGAAAGAAACTTTAGAGCATCAAAACATTAACAAAGAAAATATTTCCCCAGAAAATTTATTCTTAAATTAATTATCGACTGCATTTTCTTTAAAATTCAGTGATTAAAGTAATTAAAAATCTAATATTTATTGACATCAAAAATCATTTATATATATAAATTAAAATATTCTATAAAAAAAACTATTCATACAAAGCTTAAAATTTTTCACGTTCGATGCGACAAAATTGCTTAAATCTTGTAAGAAAATCGTGTAAAAAAATGGCTAAAAAATTTAATTTTATCATAAATAAAAAAGAAATTTTATTGCTTTCAATCTGGATTTAATGAATTTAATCAGTGTCTCAAAAATATTTTGATGAATTTTAATCGTCCGCAAATTTATTCGACCTTTAAAACTTTTAATAATATGGCGGCGTTACGGATTTTAAAAGATACGATTATCCACTTCTTCAGACGAATCGATTTTTTTTTTGGAAGTGGTTCGATTTAATCGACACTCGATATCAAAATAAATAAATAAAAAATAAAATCATTTATTTTTTTACCATCTATTAGTGCAATTAAGTTTATTATTATTATAGAGAGAGAGAGAGAAATTCTCGAGTGATCTACTTGGCGCACGTTTAAGAAATTTTTTTATAAACATCTATAAATATTCAAAAATTAACGTTAGAAAGCAAAAATTTTTAATGATTTATTAATATGCAAACTTTTTTTACCTTTTCTTTTGATAGAGAAAAAAGAGTCGAGTAGAGATTTCTGTTACGTAGTCAGAGAACTTTTTAAAGCAAAGAATGGTTAAAAAGTTAGGCGGCACTTTTCAAGTTTTTGATTCACGACCGACTGAGATGATTCGACGAATGAATGAATGAATGAATGAATGCGTAGGCTTACTGTTAACCAATAGGATATTACGAAATCTGCCTATTTGTCGATTCCCTTTTTATTATTTGGTTCCTTTTTAATCGTCTATTCCCGACTGTATACGGTGGCTGATAGAATTACCATAATTCTACCGCCATGTTTAGTAGGTTCAGAGATCCTCGGGCTATCAAATACCAAAAATTGCTAAAGTCTAGTTAAGGTAGGTCACACACACTTACGGGCGCCATTTTTTATGGAACGAAGGAGTCGATCGAAATTTTATACTAAGTCCCAACTTCCTACGAAAATTTTAACATTGTGTGGAATAAAACTTGCAAACTATTAAACAAGTAAAGCAAAAAATGATAAAAAAATAATCGCATTCGATAGAGTAAACAAGCATGCAAGGTTGTTTTAAAGAGTAAATACGTAAAAATTATTAAAAAAAAATACTGTTTGTGTCGAACATCAAACACTCTACCGCTAATTGCTCTTACGTGAATGAAATAAGAAAATAAAAATAGAAAGGTTAATACGTAGAGAAAGGTACAGGTGTGTCCGATGGTGGTAGGTACCCTCATGATATACACTTTGTAATTATTCAACTAATTATCAATAGTAGTAAGCTACGACGATACAGATTTTGTTTTTTTTACTTCATTTTTTAGCCCCTTAAAAGTCGTTAATTGTTTATAGAACATTTTAACTATTTATAGTCGAAAATTAATAATAATAATATATTTTTTTTTTTTTTTTAAATCTGTATTAGTTATAGTTAATGGTCTCTGCCAATTCTTGCTCTTCTTGTAATGTCATTATTCATTTTAATACTTGGTCACAATTAAAAAGCCATCAATCATCTTACGTCAACCGTCAACTACGATTACTCTTTAGTGAATTCTAATTAGACTAATGAAAGTCACAAAAAAAAAAAAAAAAGTCAGAGGTTAGAGTGCAGATTGTGAAAGCCATAGCGATGAATCACAACCCCGCATCACGTGAATGGCAAATGCTTAAATTGACTTCAATTGACGAGGAAATTTTCTACAGATATAATTAATAATTACTTCTTATTATATACACGAGTAACTTTTTCCTGAACGGAAAAACTCGTATTTTAGATTATTCTCCACTCTTGTGAACTATAAAATTATTATTTTTATTATTATTAATTAATTAAAAAATAAATCCAATCCGTAACGTGGCGCTAGACGATCTCCTATCAAAATTCTTCCGAACAATTTATTATCCGTAATAAAAAGAGAATTTAATTAATTACAAATGATGGTAGGGAAAAAAAAAACAAATTATTCTTTTGATAACCTCCATAAATATAAAACTATCTCGGATCCAGTTGTGGAACTTAAGATAAACAAAACCCGTCGAATTGATAATTGCGTCGTGTGAGGTAAGAGGAAAACGTGATTAGACTAAAATTAGTATAGAGATGACATCAGAAACCTTGTGTACCTGGCTATCAGGTGTTTAACAATCATATAAAACGCCCAACAAGCATTAACAGCTTCGTGTATCATTTATCATTTCTACACAATTCTATCAAAGGGCGCATTAAATAAAACTCAATGAAGTCTTACTTATCTAATCGTGTCTTTTTTTACATAAAAGTTATGTTCCACTTAGTTTTGAATTCAGAATACGTCTAAATTTGTTTTCGCGATATGTTTTCACGAAATCTTAAAACGTTACTTAAACCTTATACAGTAAATAAAAGAAATAACAATCGACATACTCAGTAAAATTCAGTTAAATATCAATGTCATTTTTGATAAATTTGTTCAAACATGTCTCAGCTTGTCTAAACATGAATTATTAAAGATTCATGAATACAACTGAGATTTCACAACTTTGGAAGTGTGTTATTAATTCGAATGGATCTTTTATATCCTTTAAAAACTTAATGCTAAAAAACAATCAACATACTTAGTAAAATTCAGTTAAATATCAATGTCATTTTTGATACTATACTTGTTCAAACGTGTCTCAGCTTGTCTAAACATGAATTATTAAAGATTTATAAATACAACTGAGCTTTCACAACTTTGGAAGTGTGTTATTAATTCAAATGGATCTTTTATATCCTTTCAAAAGTTAATACTAAAAAATAGGCATTACTTTGGGATGATCCGATATTTAAAAATTTTAACTTATTTAACGTGAAAAAGAGGTTAATATTTCCTCATTAGAAGGCCTATTCATAAATTCTGAATGTTTTATAATAAATTTCGAGAAATTATATCATCGAATCTAAGTTTTAATTGATTTTCAGCAATACGAAGTATGAAATCTTCGAATTTAGTTAGTGTGGTTTTGATGTCATTCAAATTTTTTATGTAGGCATATCAATGATGTTTTATACATGGATAGATTGCGTAATAGTAGTGGGTGAAGCCTCTGAAATGGGGGATAACGTGGTAAAATAGTGCATATTGGGGTACTACACCCTTTTTATTTAATTATTTGGATCTGGTCATCTTATTTACTA
>WUQG02016111.1:0-11635 GCA_011317285.2 Androctonus mauritanicus | reverse complement strand
GACGTAGATAGTAGATAATATACTACAAAACATTTTTTATTTTTTGACTATAAGTCATGCAATATTTATTTTCCATGTTGTGCCAACATGTTGCCTTCCAGTTGGTAATATGCAATATTGTGATAAAATGAGGCAATTTATGCATTGCCACAGAGGTCATAGAGGTGTTGTTGCTGTGGGATTAGATGAAATATCTGATCTTTTCTGGAAGAAATGAAAAAAAATATTTCTTATATTAAAAGTCAAAATCAATATTTCAAAATAAAAAAATAAAAAATAATTCAAGAAAAATAAGAAAGATGTGTTATATGCAAAAATTTTCTTCAGATCAATATATAACACTTTTTTACTTATTATTATTTTTTTAATAAAGTTAAAAGAAAGTTAATTTTAAATTTTTGTGTTTTATAAGAAAAGTTTTTCATATTATTTTTTAATTAATATTCTTTATAGTAGTTTAAGATTAAAAAACAAAAAAAAGTTATATGGTTATTAAAACTTTTAAACAATTTTCTCTTATAATTTTTTCTTTATTTTTTATGAAATTCTATTTTTATTAAATTTATTTTATCTTTTATTCAATCACTTCCACTGTTTTTCTGATTTTTTTTTTTTTTTTTACTTTCACAAATTAAATTCTGCTTTCTTAAAAAGTTATATTCTTTTTTTTTTTTAACTTCATAAAAAAATTTTTAAACATAAATTTTTATATAAAAATAAGGCGATATTTATTTAGTTTTGACTACTATTTTCTCTATATAATTTTTTTACAAAGCTATTTCTATGTGGATATTTTTGAAGGAAAGGAATCTCCTCAAGGAATATCGGTTCTCAATAAGAGAATTCACTAAATGGTTACCAATAATACATGGTTTACAAAGTGGATTCGGCTATACTTTCGCCTGAAAGAATATCTAGGAAGAATGCTTTCAATCGGAAGAAAATTCAATGTTGCGAAGTAGAAAGACTCACAAAAAATGGAGCCTCAATATAAAAAATTTTTGTACAAGATACAGAAGACTCTATCGAGCAAACCTCTAATATTGATATGACCTATTTTTTTCTAATATTAAACATAATATATATACT
This sequence comes from Androctonus mauritanicus, assembly GCA_011317285.2. Classification (NCBI taxonomy): domain Eukaryota; kingdom Metazoa; phylum Arthropoda; class Arachnida; order Scorpiones; family Buthidae; genus Androctonus; species Androctonus mauritanicus. The sequence goes on along the minus strand of WUQG02016111.1, from coordinate 10,546 downwards.
GTATATATAATACAGCTAATGCAATTTATAGGAAACATGACAGGATTACCAACCCACTGTTTTCTTTTTAAATTATTAACTAATGGACTTTCGCAAGTAACTTCGATGGTGTCATCTTCACTAGTTAGAGGAAGTGGTGAAGAGATGGCAGTTTGTTTACTGAAATCTATAGATGCATACTCCGAAGGAGAAAACTTGCTAATGACTTCTGATTGAGGAACATTAGTTAAAGATAATTCTGCGTAGATGATATCTTCATTACCCTAGAAGATAAAAATCGATGAACAATGAAAAATGTTTGAGCTTTTTCTTGTAGAATGCCATATTAATTAGACTTGTTGTTTAATGTTGTTACTTTATATTTTTCTCTCCTGATGTTTGACATTTTTATATCCGAACCTAATCCTGTTCCAATGGAAGAAAATATTGTTTCTAGAGGTTTTTGTCTTTCCAATCCTTCTGATCTACCGCTTATTGTTGATATATCTAGAAAAAAAAATATATGTAGAGAAATTTTTTTTAGTGAAATTTAAAAAGAAAAAAAATTTCATTTTGATGCATTTAAAAGGTATTTTTACGGTAGTAAATTTTTTATGGTTACGTTTTAAAATTTGATATATCTTTAAAACTTCAGATTTATATAAAAGAATCTTTTTTATTCTTCAAAAATTTTAAACTTATATATATATAAAAATTTGCAGATATTTTAAATAAATACGATTAAAGTTCATTGAAAATAATGGCGCCTAGATGTAACACTAAGTATTATTGCGTCACTTTCACGTAATAATTAGCATTGTTAGATTTGTCCTTTTAACATTTTAATTGTTACCTGTCAACAGAATTAAATTTAACATTTTAATTGTTACGTAATAATAATAAAATGTTTGTTCCGATGCCAGATTTTCAAACTGGAATATTTTTAATATTTTATTAAATTTTATAATATATATATTTTTTAAATTATGTAAAATGTAACCATAAAAAAATTTAACATAAAATAAAAATTACCTTTTATCTTTTAAAAATGTTCATCGGAAAACTTCAACCATTTATCTTAATTTTTACACAATTAAAAACTTAATTAACTTTATTTCTAGCAGTTTTAATCTTTAAAGATAATTTTTGGAGATTAAATTATTATTATTTTTTTTATATATAAAAAAGATCCTCCTTAAACTAATTAGCGAAAAATCGATCTTTAAGTATGTTTTTGTTCTAAAATAATGATTTTATAATAACATGCACATCAAAGAAAAACCGAACACGAATTTTAGTTTTACATACACTGAGATTCGTTATTTGGAGGAATAATATCTGGTCCTTTAACTGTTCTTTCTATAAATTCGTCAGTATCTTTCTTCAGAGGAGTGTTGCAACTGTTAAAGCAAAACATGCGCATAAATAATTTATAAAATTTGTCTTCGAGAATATAAATATACCTACCCATTTCCATTTTCTTGATTGTTTGAATCTGACATAAAAAAAAAATAATAATATAAATAACTCAAAAATTATATTTTTATATTCTTAATAAATTTATATTTAAAATAAATAATGTTCAAAAATGATTAAAGAGCACGTTACATGCAGAAAAAAAAAATATTAAATAAATTAATTTCTTTTTGCAGAATTTTAAACGTAAAATATGAAAAACTTTAAAGAAAACCATTAAAAATTTTATAAACATAAATTTCAGTTATTTGTTTAGCAAATACTATCATGTTAAATATAATATTCACGTTAATGCTCTTTTTTTTTAACTTTAAAATAAAAATTCTAAAAAAAACTGAAAATAAATATATTCTGAGCATACATTTTATCATTTTAGTATTTTCTTCAGACGATATTAAGACATAAATTCAATATTTAAAATATTTTTCAGATATCACAACGCGTGTTTTGCAGCTAAAAAAAAGGAAAAAAAAAAAAATCACATTTTACAGAGATGGTAGAGAATTCGGAATTGGTAGCAAACAAAAGAATGCTTCAGCTATGTTTGTCCTCCCTCCCAGGTGGTGATATTGATGCCAAGCAATTCAGGAAAAGGCTTTCCTGATCCCGTTTTAAGTAAATACAGAACCAGTAGAGAAATCCGAGTATAGCTGGATATGTGCTGTCAAAGGACTTGCATTCTGATTTGTTGGTTTGTCTAAATCCTATTTTCAGAGTTAAGGCGAGAAAACTAAAGCACCGTATTTATCTCCTGTTACCAAGTTTCTTGTAAATCTCTAAAGAAACAATTGCTCCTATACTGACTTAAAGGTGGTTCTAACGTTTTAGATCAGAAGCAGTGAGTCTTTTATCAAAATATACCACAATGAATAAAGCAGATATAGTGTGAGTCTATAAAATAAATATCACTGTTTCCATTGAATTCACGGAATCAAAAGTAATCATTTCTTGTTTCAACTTTATTAAAAAAATAATAATTTAAATTTATATACGTTAATAATCGTCGTCAAAATATTTGTAATGCAATTAATTTACTCGACGTTAAGAATTATTACGTCATTTCCACGTAACAATTAGTGTTGTTAAAATTACGCTTTATGACGTTTTAATTGTTACGTATTGATAAAATTACGTTTTAACCGTTACCATAACTTGTTACGTAATCATATTAATTGTAATTATGACGCAATAATAACAAAAAAGTGTTTACTTCAATAAATAACCGAAGTAGTTTCTAAACGTTAGACATTTAATAAATTAAATTATTACAGAAGAAAAAAAGAAATTCATAAAAAATAATAATTCTATTTATATCGAACGGGATAAAAGTTTGTTATAAGCGTAGAGTACCGAATTAGTTACATAAATAAATGAAAAGTCGCGCCATTAATTATTAATTATTTTTACTCTGATAAATTACCTGGATCGGAATCCTTTCCTTGAACTTTCATCACTACTACTACAGCGATAGCAACTAAAACCAAAGCACCTATAACACCAATTAACAATCCCAATATGGGGCTGACAGTCGGATGTTCTCTATCGGCTGGAAAAAAATATATAATAAATATATATATATATATATATATATCCTTAGTAATAATTCATCTGCGGAAAGAAAAACAAGTTAGAAATGTGAGTCGATAACTGTTTCGTTTTTCGATGTGGAAGTAATAAGTTAACATTACGGCAAACAGAACGAAATAAATTTCTTACCTGTTCTTCTTTCAGCTGGATGTAAAGTGCTAGTAGTCAATGCCACCATATTACTTCTACCCTTGGCATTATTGGAGTAAACATTCAGTAGGAACGCCGTACCCGGTGGTAAATTCGATACGTCGAATAACGGATCGTCTGAAGACGTTAAATTAGTTAGAAGACGTTTGACAGCTGAATTATATACTTCTAAATAAAACTGTTGTTTAAGTCCACCGTCGTATCCGGCTTCGCAGCTAATCATAAACGATGTTGTTGTATGATTGGTTGTTCGACAACCCTTCACTGGTTCTGGAGGACCTGAAGTATAGAAAATTGAAATTATATCTCATCCGAGAGTTTCTGCTTTTTTTTTTTTCTTGTTTAACTGCCGTGTTTTAAATATATTATTACGTTTTGATGCAAATAAATTTAAAAATGTAAAAAACAGACTCGTTTAAAAGATTTCAAATTAATAATTAATCGATAGAATGAATTTTATATAAGAATAGTTAAACGGATTCGTTAGAAGATTCAAAATATGAATATTTTCATTCGTTATTATTAGAATTAATTGAATTAATAGCAAATTATTATATTAAATCTTAAAAAAAAACAATTGTTGGTTGTTATGCAGATTCTAACGAAATATGCCAACTGTAAAAAACGATTACGTCATTTCACGTAACAATTAGATATTGTTAAAATTTATACTTTAACGATTTAATTATTACGTAATAATAAAAGAAAATGTTTGTTTCAATAAAAAAAAATAAGAAAATCGCATAGATTAGATTTGGCTACGAAGTTTAGCAGATCTTTGACAAAATTTAGCTCTCAGACAAAAATAAATAACCAAAAATGGTTGCTAGTTATCATTCAGAATTTAATGAGGTATGCTAACGATAAAAAGTTATTACGTCATTTTCACGTAACAATTAGATATTGTTAAAATTTATACTTTAAGAATTTAATTATTACGTAATAATAAAAAACGTTTGTTTCAATTAAAAAATAAGAAAATCACATAGATTAGATTTGGCTACAAAATTTAGCAGATCTTTGACAAAATTTAGCTCTTATAAGTTAGATAAAAATAAATAACCAAAAATGGTTGCTAGTTATCATTCATAATCTAATGAGGTATGCTAACGATAAAAAAATCATTAGTTCATTTTTACGTAACAATTAGATATTGTTAAAAATTATAGTTTAATATTTTAATTGTTACGTCATAATAACAAAATGCTTGTTTTGATAAAAAATACTAATAAAATCTCATAGATTAAATTTGGTTACAAATCTATCAAATATTTGACAAAATTTAGCTGTTAGAAGAAAATAAATAACCAAAAATGGTTGCTATCATTCAGAATCTGATGAAGTATGCTAACAATAAAAAATTATTAAATCATTTTCACGTAACAATTAGATATTGTTAAAAATTATAATTTAACATTTTAATTGTTACGTCATAATAACAAAATGTTTGTTTTGATATAAATTAATAATAAAATCGCATAGATTAAATTTGGCCACAAATCTATCAAATATTTGACAAAATTTAGCTGTTAGACGAAAATAAATAACCAAAAATGGTTGCTAGTTATCATTCAGATTCTAACGAAATATGTCAACTGTAAAAAACGATTACGTCATTTCACGTAACAATTAGATATTGTTAAAAATTATAATTTGACATTTTAATTGTTACGTCATAATAACAAAATGTTTGTTTCGATAAAAAAATAATAATAAAATCGCATAGATTAAATTTGGCCACAAATCTATCAAATATTTGACAAAATTTAGCTGTTAGAAGAAGAAAAATAACCAAAAATGGTTGCTATCATTCAGAATCTAATGAAGTATGCCAAAAAAAATTAGGTTTGGTCACAAAATCTAGCAGATAGTTTGAGGCAAAATTGATTTATTTTTTATCAAATAAATAACCAATAACTGAAATAAGTAAAAGGTAAATATTTTAAGAGTAAATTTAATGTAAGCAAGCAAATACTTTAATCATACAGAAGATAAAATATACATTAAATTAATTAAATTTAGAAGAGTTCATAAATCGTGAAGACTTTTAAAGTAGTTTATCAATGAGACCAGCTTAATGTCAAAAACACTTCGATAATTTTATTTTTATTTTTTTTTAAAGGCTTTTCGTTAAATTCTGCAAATGAATATTTTACCAAACTTCTAAAATAGTTTGGGAGATGACCTATGCTGTCCAATAGTTTACATGCCAAACTAAAATGCTCTAGAGATTCTAAATCAGATTAGTTTCACTCGGCAGTGAAGTCAATTGAAAAGAGAAATATTAAACTATAAGAATTAAACCAAATTTGCTATAAGAGATACCGTAATTTGTTATGTATTTTGCGTATTTATTATACAGTTAAGATGTATTTATGAAACGTAACAAACAAACAAAAAAATATTTTTAATTTTATGCATGTATAAAAATTTGCATTTAAATATTATTTATCCACTTGTTTAAAAATAACTTTTCCGCGTTTTCTACCATTATAACGTCACGTGCATGAGACAAACACATTTAGAGATTTCGTTATTTTTCGTTCTACACGAAATATTTTTGTTTGCAGTTAAACAGAATCTAAAAATAGAACTATTTAAATTTAACTCTATTATATTGAATTTTCTTGTAGTTTTTAAGCAAATTATTTGTGTATAACGTAGATTTTTCTATTTACTTAACTACCAGCGTTATACTATATCTATGACGCTGCCGAGTGGAAAGGCGTGATGATTTTCTTTAAAAACACTAAATAAAGTCAGTCTGAAATCACAAACATTTGATATCCAACTATAATTATAAAAATGATATTTAATCACATAGAAGGAAAACGTTTCCTCCATATTCTCTCTCTTTGGAAGGGAAAAATTTATCGCACTCGCGACAGTGTTGCCACTTACATCAGTTTTTTATTATTATAAATATTTGAATGTTTCATATATATATACATATATATTCAATTTATAAAGAAAAAAATTCTAACAAAATTTTCTATTACTGCCAACCACTTAGAATCCCCTTAGAGATTATAAAGGTGAAAATTCAGTTTAAATTTTCTTATTTATAAATTCTATCCATAAATTTCGTAATGTTTTAACATCAGGAGATATCATACAATTGTATTGATATATATATATATATAACTTATAAAATCTGAATGCAGTAAGGCGATGCGGTTAAAAAAAATATATATTCTGAGATTTTCGGACGTGTGGAAATTCCGTTTATTCTTCTACTTTATTCTACCTGAACAGGAATAAAGGGTAAATGTAGTCTCTCTTACATAGGAAAAGGTTGATTCTCTTGAGATTTCGATGCTTGATTTCTCATGCGAAAAGCACATGAACGCTTAGTTTGACACATTGACTGACCGGATTTCAATTGCATAAAGACACATAAGTATGTATTTAGTAAAGTTTTCCTGAATATCTAACGTGTAAGTCACGAAAACTCTGTTATCTTTAATACCGGTGTATACGTTTACACAAACGTACCTGCTAGACTTAGATATTTACTAATTTTAAGTTTAATTAAATAAAATTTTTTCGCATAAAATTCACTAAAAAAAATATTTAAATTACGCGATATATCAGAAAAATTCAAGATGTAATAAAATATTCATTTTGATATGGAAAAAACTGCATAGAAAACAATTTAATGATAAATTTTATACCGGTTATTTGTTACTGAAAGCACAAAATAAAAATTTTCTATTGAATTTTTTTTGTTCGTTTTCTTTCTGTTTTTTTTTTTTTCTTGAGAGAATAAAAGAAAAATAAATTAAGGATATTTACCTTCCAAATATTATTTTATGTTATCATATTTTGGAATCAATAATATGATAAATTTTGATAAAAAATACTTAGGGAAAGATATATCTATATATATGCAGACGATCTATTAATAGAAACTCTACTTTCTTATTCAATAACTTAAAAAATATTTTTAGTAAATATTTTCTTGAATAGTTTAAAGGATTTTTAAAGTCGTTTCAAAATATTTTACATTACAAATATATATATATTTAAAATGTCGGTGCGAGTATGAAAAATTTTCATAAAGCGTAAAAAAAAATAAAGGCAAAAATTCTCGTGATAAATATGAAAAGAAAATTTGGAAGACATTTTTTTTTTGTGAAAATTTATGAATTATAATTTTTATGGGCACAGAATTTTATATAAACTAAAAACAAACAAACAAAAAAAAATGTATAGCATAGAAAATGATTTTGTTTTCATCCTTAGGCAAAATAATAAACATCCAGAAATGTTTCGTTTATGATTTGTTTACTGAGATGACAACATTTCTTTCAAATATTCTAGAGAAAAAAATTTCAGCTTTTGAGATGATAAAACATAAAAAGGATTTTTATTTTAATCTAAAATAAAAAATAAAAATTATTTTGAAAAAATGTAAAAATTCTCCCCAAAAAATATTATAAATCTCATTCATATTTTTAAAATAAATTAAAAAAAAATTATTTTTAAGTTATAAAATAATTATAGATATATACAGTGTTACTATTTTTGTTTCAATCACTACTTTAACATTTTCATAAAATAAATGAATTCTTGTATTTTTTTTATCTTGGAAAGAGTCTCATGAATATATTCTTAGATATCCTTAGATTTAATGTCTATACCTCTTGGGAGAATTTAACGAGAAGAAAGCTTCCAGTAAAAAAAAAAAAAAAAAAACTGATACAAAAATAAAAAATTTTGCACATACAAACAAAACCTCAGATAAGAAAAATATCCGATATATTTCATCACATTGATAGAAAAAAAAACCGACAAATAACCCATTAAAGTTTCCTAAATTTAACAATATTAGTGGGTAATAATTTTATTTTATTTTATTTTTTTTTGCTCCATTTGTTTTTTAAGTGTTCACTTTTTCTTCTTAGTCTTTAGAGGATAATTCAACGGACATTTCATTAAAGTACATTAAGTCTACAAAGAAAGCTTCTCTACCCTTCTAAATTACTCGTAGTAAAATATAAATTATCTCTTAATTTATTTTTGCAGTTAATAAAGTTAATGCTGTTAGATAAATCTTAACAAATTTTCTCCATTTTTGTTATATTCATCTGTAGCTTACTTATAAATTTCATTATTTAAAAAAACAAATTTAAATCTTTAAATGTAATTAATTTATTTTTCTTTTATTAAAAAAAAGGGGGGAAAGAATAATTCTATATTTAATAATATTAAAAATGGAAAGTGAATTCAAAACAAAGGATTTAAAAGAAAAATAACCAGTAAAAAAGAAATTTATAATGATTATACAGTAGAACCCCGTTTATGCGTTTTTGAAGGTTCATAAGAAATTATGTACAAGCGGGATTAACGTTAAAATGAAACTTTTTAGTTTAACTTTAAGTGTTGAAAAAATATATTGAAAGTTAAAATTTAAAAAATTTGTTTTTTTTTTCCATAAGTTAAAACTTAAAATTAAGAAGTTCAATTAACCATGATGGGCAAATTCAGTTATTTTGGCATCAAGAAAGAATCTATTGTAGTTTGTTTTTTTTTTTTTTGGATGCAATACTACATTCATTGATCGAGCCTTCATACGCAAACTACAGTACTATACACATCTTGTCATCACTAATGTTTTTTGATCTTATGTAACGTTGTGTTACTTCCAGTGTAATGCAACCTTACATAACGTCGATAGAAAGACTGGTTGGATAAGTTTTGATTTTACTTTTGCATTCATTCTACTTTCTACTTCGTAAGATAATATAGTGTACAATATAACAAACTGTTCCTATGTCGAAAAAGTTTCTCAAAGATTTCTTGGATTTTATGTATAAGTGCCACGAAACGAGGCACTTATACATAAAAATAATAAGGTACAATACAATAAAAATAATAAGGTACAAATGCGAAACGCAAAATCGAAAGTGTGTACAAAACACAACGTACAAGTGCGAAAAACGTAGAAGTGAGAAACGTATAAACGAGATTCTACCGTATTTTTTAAATATATTTTTAAATTTTAACACTATCTAAATCTATTTTAAGTTTATTAGAAAACATAAATTTTAAATTATTTTTTCTTTTTTTCAGTATTTAATTGTACAATATGTAAAGCAAGAATATTTACAAGAGATAATGTTTGAAGAGTATGTCGGTTGCTTGGAGGAATATTTTTCTAATATATTTTTATTCTTCATTTTTATGCAAAATGGTAATAACCGAGTTAAGAAAATTTTTAAGTTCAAAATTTATGAGGGATTTTCATTATTTATGTCATAATTTTTTATTTTTATTTTTTTTTTGTATACAGAAAGTAAAACAGTGTGTGTGACAATCAGTATAATAACACGAACATTTTTATCTTCTTTTGAGATTTAAGATAATTTACTTTTGTTTTAGAGTTATATATCAAAATTTTCTCCACATAAAATATTCAAATTTTTATAAAAATGATAAAAACGGATATTATTCACAAGAATATAAAAAATTTTACTCAGTTATTATTCATATAAATTTCTATTCTGCATGTTTTGTTTGATGTTAACTATGGGAAAAAATAATAATATATGCTGTTAAAATTTTATTTTTTTTTTGCTGTGGATAACATATTATGATTTAAGTTAATGCAAAAATTTATTATACCTGTTTTAAAAATAAGTTATTTTGATAATATAAAGCAAAATTTTTTTAAATTTAAGATGAGGAAAAATACATTACATCAGCAAAAATTTAACTGTAAAATTTTCTGTAACTAGAGAAAAAATAAAGAAATTTTTGGTTGATACGATTAACTAAGTTATTTAGGTCATCGTAAATCGAATATTTATCTAAATTAATAATTAAAATTGGACAGAAAATCACGCAATATTTTATATAATGCAGATAAGAAAGATGTAGAAGGTATAAGGCGAATTTACAGATTTTCAAAAGCTTATATGTGGACAATCTCTTACGCTACATTCCTGAAGACATAATACACGTCCAGAAAAATTCTATATAGGATAGGATTTATGTATGGATTACTATAATCCCGAGTTTCAAAAACACGAATAAAATGTGTCCGAACTGGTTATACGATTTGTCATTTTGAATTGAAGTTAACCTCTTATGTATTGCGCAGTATGATCTCCTAACATTTTTTATTTTATTATTATTATTATTATTATCCTTATTATTATTATATTTTTTAGCAATGTGAGCATGGAAAAATTCCGGAGCAAAGTGCTATGTCGGATAAGAGTCAAAACATAGCTACTAGAGATGTTTTAGTTGTGTTTTAACTAATCGTCTGTGTCTGTGCTGAGAAACTTTCTTACTTCGTTGCATGTATTGAATAGTGATGCCTTTTGTAGTGTTATGTATGTGTTGG
>WUQG02016110.1:0-31844 GCA_011317285.2 Androctonus mauritanicus | reverse complement strand
ATTAGGTCAATGACGTCATGCCTTTCTAAGCCGGTAGTTCACGTCCCGCACGTTCTCATTTGCATCTTCTCACGCTAGTCACATGAAAACCATTATGGGCGTTGAAAAAATTTTGATGTTTTCATACTTATTACCTCTGTTGTTATTGAAGATTTATTTTTACTTTTTTTTCTTTTTAGATGCTGTCGTTGCAGCTATTCGTAATTTTAGCGTTTTTTATTATTTTATCACATACCGAAAAAACCGGTACGATTTTTTCCTTTTGTGATCTCGTAATAAAGTTTTTCGTTTATATCTCTTCCATAATTATGTGTATTAAATTTTATAGATGGGTGCCAACAAGGAGAGTCTGAAGTATATCTCCTAGCCACGAATATAAGATTAGATTCTCCGGTTTACGAGCAGTCGTTTGGTAACAGTTTAACCGAATGTGCGGAAAGATGTCGGTCAGACAAAAGATGCCGTTCCTTAACTTATCTCAAAAATTCGACGGATGCAATTTGTCAACTAATGGAAAATACTATGGAAACCAGCAAAATCATACGTCAGAAACCGTTATCTCCCATCCAAGGAATTAATTTTTTACAAAAAGTTTGTTACAGAGGTAATTTAATATTGAATTTAGCATCCTAAAGAATCTGTAAATAACTGGAACAATTTTAATAAATTTTCATATTCTTCTCAGGTGCTTGTGACCGCCTGTTCGTAGTAGAATGGATACAAGGAATGAGCCTAGAGAACAGCACCACTAGAACCATTAAGAACATTACTCAGAAACAGTGCATCGAAGCTTGTTTATCAGAAACTTCTTTCGTATGTCGTTCCGCTGCCATAGATTCATTAACATCAGAATGTCAGCTGAGTCGTTACGATCGTTTCAATCGGCATAAATTATTCAAAACTACTAAATCTTTTGTACAATATTTCGATAATACGTGTGCGTATAAATGGGGTAAGTTTGATTTATGCATATAGTATATACAGATGCTTGTTTTACGTGACAGTTTTTTTATATGACTGATATTTCAGGAAAATCAGGATCCAAGGCTGAAATCCTCCTGTTGGGAAACGTCGAACATCCATACATCATGTCGGAACATTATGGAGTATCTGTTAGTGAATGCGGTGATTTATGTTTAAGAAATACAAGATTCCCATGCCGTTCATTTCTCTCCGGTCGTGTATCTGGTCAACTTTATTGTGGACTCACGCATCAGAATAGAGAAGGATTATTACAAAATCCAGGCACATTCGAACCATCTAAATATCTAAATTATTACGAAATTGCAAGAAATATCGAAGGTAGGATATAAATATTTTGATATTTTATGAGAGTGCAATATGGATAATCGTATAAAATTTATTCTATTATACAATAAAGAAGAAACATTATAAATTCACAAAAAAATGAGGAGGAGAAAAAAGCAATTTCAGACTAGTGGCTTAACTACTTGGGTGGCGGAGTAGCACTTGCTTCAGGGCTTGTGACACTTGAGCTACGGGAGACCACCAAAAAAAATAAAACTAAAAGATGGTGTCCACTGCTTGCCTCTAGCTGTATAAGTATTCTGTTACGCCACTGTTTTTTTTTTTTTAATTAAATAAAAACTTCAACAGAATCACTCATTTTCTGTTAAAAATCCTTAGAATTTTAACAATAAATTCACGAATTTTTATTATTAAAAACTTACGTTCTTTATATAAGACGACAATTTAAAATTTTAAATATTTTGCAGCTTGTGACGATACAGATATCCATTATGAATTAATATCGGGAGCAATGTTGGATGTAGAATCTTATATGGTAACATTAGATATTTCTACCGATGAATGTTTGGATATATGTAGATCAGAAGCTATGTGTAAATCGGTATCGATTAATTATAATTTAGGCAGCTGTCAATTTAGTAGAGAGAATATTCGAACTGCCTTGGAAGCTAATCTCCTATCTAATTCTAGTTATAATTACTTCGAGAAAATCTGCTTGCCAGGTAGGTTTATTTAAATAATTACTCGATGAATTAAAAACATGCACTTGTTTTCAACGTAAGAATCGTTTTATACGCTAACAATTTTTTTTCTGAAGGCGTAACTGATTGCACAAGACCTTGGGCTATCGAGCGAGTTAAAGGCAAGGAACTAACTGGCATCGATCATGGTAAAACTATAGTTGAAGCCAATACAAGAGAAGAATGTGAAGCCGCTTGCTTATCTCACAAAGAGCCATTCATCTGTCGTTCTGCTGAATATCGCTATCAACTCAGTGAATGTCATCTTAGCCCCTACAGTCGATATACAACAACAGAGAAAGCAGTTACTCTTGATGTATCTAGATCATCAGTAGATTATTTAGAAAATAACTGTGTTAGAGGTGAGATATAAATTTTGTTTGCACAATACTTATTTATCTAGATAGTAACCTGGAATTTTCATAGAATAAAATACATGGAAAAATCTTTAAATTTGATGTTTTCCTCTTTATTATTTTCTGTTATTAGAACCGCGAGGTTTCTGCAACACGAAGTATGTTCCTCGTCATCAAATGTTACTTATTGACAGAACAATATCAACCAGGTCATTGGACGAATGTCGTGACATGTGTCTATACACGGCTGATTTTGTCTGCAGGTCAGCCACATATCATTCCAAAACAAGATCATGCGAACTCAGTCATCACACTAGAAAGTCGGCGCCAGAAGGATCTTTCGTAAGATCTCATAAAAGGGACTACGTAGAAATATCGACCTGTTTCGATGGTAAATATTCAATAAAATCTATAACTTACACAATTTATTGCATACCAGTTTTGTAATGATTTAGCATAAGTGATCACGTTGAATATCAATGCTCCTAACAGTTTAAATATGTTAATTTTTCACAAAACCCTTGAAAGTACCTCGCAGAGATCCGGTTGGAGTACTGTTACAAGAATCGTATTTAATTTAATGTATTAAGCAGGTGTCTACAAGATGATGAAACCTGTTGCACACATTCCTAATACATAAACAACGTGAAATCGTGAGAAAGAAACTTGATATCTCTTAACAAACCATTGAAATTATAGTATAGAAATACCATACTTGAATTAATTTAAATTAATTTAGGCATTACTTGATATAAGGTTACTTACTGTTCATGAAATTCCCACAAAATATTGTTTCGGAGGGAAAAATCTACTTTTATAAATTTGATGAGAGGTAAAAAGGAAGTAAACCATGAAAAAGTGACGTAAAATAGATTTTTTCTTCTTAATCATTAACAGAATTATTACCACATTTAAACAATTTTCAGTCGCAATCCAATATCCGTAATGTTTTCATTAGATTTTATCTTATCAATCGTTTCTAGTAGAGACAATAGGTGATCCCACGAGTTCAATGGTAGGAGTCAATGCACCTGAGAACACATCCCTTCTCCCCTAGGGGTTCAAGTAGGGATAAAAAAAATAACAGGTGCAGAAATTAATGACTATGATTCTATTGCTAGAAGGGAAACTGTAGATTAATTACATTATTCCGTATTATCTACTTTAAAATGGCGATCTACAGTTCTCCAGGACTGTTATTCATTCGCAACGATCGTTTTGGATGCAATCCCCATATTAATCATTTCATAATGATATTTCCATAAATAAACTTGTCGCTATTGTTCGATAGTACATTAAAACTATCCTAATTTGATATTAATTAACATTATATTTCATTATTTTTAATTAATAAACTTATTTAATTTATAGTGACAGTTCACTGCGATTCTGATACCATAACTGCAAACGTAAAGTCAAACATGTTATTCAAAGGCAAAGTTTATACTAAAGGAAATCCTCTAACATGCAGTTTGGACGTGAGCAACAGCATGGATTTTGCTTTGCCTATACCATTATCTGGAAAAGATTGTGGAACTGTTAGTGAGGTAAATTTATTTTAATACTTTTTTGTATTACACTTGTAGTAAATATAAAAACTTAATATTTAAAACACAGAACAAAACATGATTTACAATATACTGTACCATCAACTTCGGAGAATTCATAATCAAAGACAGATATTATAGCCTAAAGTCCCTCTAGTAGAATATTTTGGAAGTAAATTTTAATTTAATATAACTTATTAATCTTATTTCCAAAATAGTCCACTAGAGGGATTTCTGCCATTTTTGACGTAATTCACTTCTAAAAAGACTTTCTCCAGACGGATGCATAAATAATCACAAATTTTATGCTATAAAATATTTCTAACGCTAGTATTTTTCATTGTTAAATACTTTCTACTTGATAAAAGTATTTAAAAAATAATTCAAAGTGAAAACAGTTTTTGTATGCCAGGTTCGTTACAATAGATATTGCTACGTAGAAAGATTCTTCATGAAGATAAGTAATGTTAGATCCTCATAAATCAATATAATTGCATAATAAGCTAAGCAATAAACTTACATGCTTATAAAGTTTATATAATAAGCATGTAACAGCCATGTGGTTATGCAATTTATTCACGTTACAAACATCCTTACCATCATGTTTAGAATTGTGGGTTTGGTTTAATCTCTAGGAGAGGTAATAATTTATTATGCTATGATATCCTAACTTACGAATATAAATATTAACCGTTACATATAAATATTATTACAGTTATTACTTCTGATATTCTGAAAAAAAAGCAACGATGTGTTTTTTTTTTTTCGACGAGTAATTCATTCTCGTGAATTACTATTCTTCAATTTGTGTACATGTAACGCATTCAAAAGACTTCTATCCTGTATGTAAATAGCTTCTAATCCATCACTGCACAAAAGCCTCTCATCAAACTTAATGGATCAGTGGGCATTTCAGGTTCAAGGTCGGTGCCATGCCTGGTTGGGTTTTTTTTCCAAAATCTCTTGATATCAACGTTCACCGTCGGATGCTTACCCACTTTTCCAACACGAACAACAGTTCATTTGTAACAACGGAAATATAAATAAGTCATCATCATATCGTACAATTAAAAGCCAATGTTATAAGTTATCCGTCCACTGTAATTGTTATCGCAGTCGCCTTTACCAATCTCAAAAATCGCTAGTATTAATTAATACTCTTTATCTTAACAATTATATCCTATCTGGCATTAATCCGTGATAATTACAGGATCTATAACATTAATAAGGCAAAGGTTAATAACTCTATATTAATATTTGATGAATATATTGGGTTTATTCCTGACTAGATCATTAAAACAGACAAAGCAAAGTATAAGCATGATTTCTTTAACAAATTATATCTTTATTTTTTGAAATCTGATGACGTGATACGGCTTTTTTTTTAATACGGTATAATCAGCCGGATACAATGCCTAATTGTAACAAAAGAGATCACGTATCACTTCCATGATAATGATCAGATAGCCATATAAATCTAATTATCTGATACCAGGACTGCAAAATAAAAAAATAAAAAAAGGATACGGATGGTTACAAACGAAAACCTTGTATGCATTTTATACAGAAAATGAATACTCTTTTAAATTTTCCTGTAGGAAATTTGTCAATTTTGATAATACCGTTAATATATATCATTAAACACTTTAGCAATTATCCATTTTTAAGACGTTGTGGTCAGATTATCCATATTTTATAATTTGTAGCAAACAAAATGCTTGAGAAATTTTAATGTTTTCGAGAACCTTATATTTACTTTAGAGATAAAACAGTATTATTGTATCATTATTATTATATAGTAGCGCATGTTTTTAAACCAAAAAACAGGTCATTATCCCTTCAAAAATTCTTACTGGAAAAATTACAGTCACGCGTTCTTTGCACGATAATCTTTAATTAGCACAATGGCAATTGACCCTTTAAGACGACTGAAAAAGCAGATTTTAAAAAACGTACATCGAATTTCCGATTCAGTCTTTATTTTTTCTATAGTTCTTGCGTGTTAAGTCTTGAACCAACTTCTGAGAAAAATGCCAGAAAGAAATTTTGATATTTATTATGTGTTAAAGGATAGCTCTTTGTGTCAGATAACTGACGATATGATAAATATCAATCTTTTGTATTCATAATAATACATATAAATCTAATGAATTATTAATAGCAAGTAAGATTTTTCTCGTTAACAAAAACCTTTTTCTTTGTTACTTTAGGAGGAAGGAAAATTCACGAATGTGGTTGTCATTCAGAGTAACGACCATGTTGTCACTTCTATGGATAAAGCTATTGGTGTTCATTGTTCCTTCCACGTTGGAAATCAAACCGAAGAAACGGAAGTTAATGTTACGTATGTATGTTTGTGAATGTTTTGAATTGCCTAATTAATAAAAAAAATATGTTATTAGGAGAAACACAGTAATTATTAAATGTATGATAATTTGTTAATTATTTTTTTTTTTAATTTTCAGAGGATTAAACAGTACTGATCATACGCGTGGATCTCCTAATCTTCCCGATTTATCCTTACACATCGTGGATATGAAAGGCCAAGAGCGAGAAACAGTTTCCTTAGGAGAATTGCTAAGGGTTCAAGTTAGAATGTCTAATGAAGGTATAATATTAAAGTTACACTTTAACAACTATTTTAAAATTTGAAAAATATATGTAACAAATATATTATTTTTGTTCAGACACTTATGGCATATTTGTTAGAAACTTAGTAGCCAAGGATGGATCTGGTGGAAATAATTTAACATTAATAGATAACACTGGGTATGTCAAACAGTATTTCAACTCAATAATTTTAAACTGTTCTAATTCTTTTTTATGTTTACTTTGTTTCAATGTTTGTTAACTGTCTAGACATAGAATAAAAGGAACACAAAAACAAAAATTTGTGTTCACGTGTAATTATCTATAAATTCACAAGTATTTATGTCTTTATAAACAATAATTAACTACTATATTTATAAGATGAACTTACATACTTCTTGCTCTTACTCAAATTTGAGTATATAATTATACAAAAAAAGTAACTGCTAACTCTTGTATTATATTTAAATAATGTTTATAATAACTAAATCTATTGGAAAACTTTTTATCGAAATAAATAACATCAATAAGAAATCATTATTTTAAATGATATTCTTTATGATGTTTTTACGCTTCTTGATCTTTATAAAACTTTGAACTTGACCTAGTAGGAACAAAGATCTTTTCCAAATCTCTGCACCTGTCGCGTCCTTGAAAGGAAGTGTCCTTGGAACGTTCTCCTGCAGGGATAATTGTCTCGTTCAAAAATAAAAAGCTTCCCATTTCAAATGTCATCATTAAATAGAAATTATTCGAAATGATTGTTGATCGTCTTTCTTAATTATTTATATGAAATTACACCTTTTTGAAGCCGCTTTGTTCTGTTTGAAATAGCACGGAATAAGAAATAATACACACTGAACTGTTTATTCTCTTCTCTACTAAGTTCACTGTACTGTTTATTAAGTGTAAACTTATATTGACTGCTTATCTCTTTTCTTCAGGTGTCCGGTGGAAGTTAAAATGATGAGGGAAGTCAGAACTATTGATCCTCAAAGTAAATCTTTGGAGGGATATTTGGAAGCATTTACTTTTACAGGTAGCAGCGTTTTGGAATTAGAAGCAGAGGTTGAAACTTGTTTGGAGAACTGCAAACCTGTAAATCATTCAAATTTTTAATATAACAATTATTTCTGTTGGATAATGTAATTTAACTATGGTTATGATTTATTATATAGG
The DNA here is from genome assembly GCA_011317285.2 of Androctonus mauritanicus. Classification (NCBI taxonomy): domain Eukaryota; kingdom Metazoa; phylum Arthropoda; class Arachnida; order Scorpiones; family Buthidae; genus Androctonus; species Androctonus mauritanicus. The sequence continues at coordinate 24,164 of WUQG02016110.1, read as the reverse complement.
TTCTATGTCAAATTCCTACTGGAAGACGCGAAGATGATATGGAAACTGTTTCATCTTTTGGTAGAAGAAAACGTGATTTATCATCCGAAAAACATGGCGACATCTTAGCAACAACTACACTGACTAGGAGCATCGCAGTTCAGGATAATGAATTTGGAATTGGAAAGCCATATTTTGAAGCTAATTATGCTGTACCAGTTACCGCACCAGCTTTCTCTGGTATATAATTGTTAATTAAATTATTTTAATGATATATTTTAATTCTTTATAGTCTTATTCAGTTTTCGTATATTTTCATATTCCAGAAAATCAATTATTTGAAGACTTTTATCAAAGATTACCGGATGACGTAATGTTCTGCTTTCAACCGACGTTGTTCGCTTTAATAGGAGGGCTGTTTCTTTTCGCTGAAGTGTCTGCTATGACTGCTTGCTTTGTTCTTGTCTGCAGGTGGAGAAAAGGAGATGGAAAAAATCGCACTTTATCTATATATTACGCTAACAGTGTAGACGGATCCGAAGCTTCATCAACGTGACGTTACTTGAGCGCACTTCCATTACATTCAACAGTATACTAGAGAGCTGTAGAAGGCAGATTTAGCCTGCTATTGAGAATTTACGGCTTTAAAAGTAGTCTGCTTTTGCATAAAATTCCTACAACGAGCAATAACAGAATAATAAATTTTTGAGTAATTCTACAAGAGACGAATAAATACTCATCATTTAACGACCAAAAAAAAAAGAAAGAAAATTATTAGTAATTGTCACTTAAGAGCTTGATTATAAATAAAATAATTAGTCACTTCAATTATTATAAAATATAATCGTAGGAAATTAAACCATAAAAATTATTGTAAAAATAAATTAATTTTGAAATAATTGTCCTTAATAATAATAGTAACAACGAGCATATTTTTTTGAATAATTTCAGAATATTCATCTTTTCAGCATAGCTTTCTAGTTATGTAAGAAAGCTAACTGTTTTCTATTTCAATTAATTCTGAGGATTTCACCATAAAAACACTGCTGAAACCCTTAGAGTCAAATTGAATATTTTGGTTTTGGTTACTCTTATGGTTTGAAAGTAGAGGCCATGAAATAATGTAAAGATGTTTACATTTTTTTGTACAAAATAATTTATGTACGAAAGATTGGTGAAGGCAATCTTTTTGTAATTGTTTTATCATGTGAATTAAAATAAATGCTGTGATATATATACAATTCCTATAAATAATATTTTTATTTTGTCTTAACACAAACATAGTAGAGAATGAATTTTTAAAAAATGCATTTTTTATTCTATTTTTTAATGAATATTATTAAAATAGCTACAAAAGAAAGAAGTTTGATCCTATCTATAACTGGATATTGGATTCCACAGGGAGTCTAAAATATTTTGCAGTATATATGATCTTTAATCTTGTAAGATAAAACTTTAACTGTATAACTTAACTAATATTAACTGCTAGATTTTTTATCACCATGATTGAATGCCTAAAAATAAGTAGAATGATAAATCTTGTATTAATGGCTGGGCTTTCTATCTCAAACCTAAAATAGCCAGGGTGAATTTATCAGATGCTGTATGGGTGGGTAAGTTTTGTATCTCATAGACTAGATAACTTCACCCAACTAATTCTTAAAATATCTGCTTCTAAGTAGAATACCATAAGTCAATAGAATGTATTATCTGTTTGTAATGAGTAGATATTATATCTATCCGACTGGATATTTTGAAAACTGGTTTAGTATTAAGCAATTGCGTTTTATATCTCTATGAACAGAATTATTTATAAAACTTTAAGGTGATGTTATCTGTTTGAGGATAATGTTTTCTAACATCATTTAATCTTCTTAAAAACAGGTTAGATTAGAAAGTTACTCATATGATAAGAATGGCATCACATAGTTAAATTATTTTAATTACTATTTATTAATTATTTTTTTTTAAATTATTATTTAATTTATATTTATTTTGCTTTTATTATTATTTATTATATATAAAAATTAATACACTGTAATTAAGATTTATTTAACATCGGTATAATTATTAAATGAAAAGTTTTATTACAAAAATCTAAGCATTAACTTTTTGTCTACTTTTTTATTGCTAATTTTTATAAAAAAAAATATATATATAAATTTACAATATTCTAATAGATTTTATAACTAACAATGTTAGATGTAAAAATTGTTCAATAGTACATTTAATGTCTGGTTTCCAGTAATATCATAAATATTCTATTTGAAATTTATCATGTTTTCTTGGTATTGCATACAATACAATGCATTTTACATTCTATACAAGTCAAGATTATTATTTAGAAATAAAGTTGAGAAGCATATTTAATATAGCCGAATAATATTAGTTGAATACAGATGTTGTTGAGTTAAGGTGTAGAATATATGATTATAGCCTATTTGATGATATCTAAAATCTCAAGTTACAATGTTGAATATACTGTATATAAAGTGACAGCATTTTCATATGTAATGCAAATAAAACTTTAGTTATAAAATTCAAAATAATAAATTTAGAAAATGAAAGATTACCTGTTACATAATAGAATTCAAATAAAATAAAATAAATTCAAAAATTCTTGTTTCTAACAAATTATTTTAAAAAATGATTCAAACATACAGTATATAAAACTATATCAAACGGTTTAAGCATTTCCACAAGCGCCATCTGATATTTGAAAATATAACAAAAGATCAATATTAAATATCATATATTTATTATTTTTTAAATCTGTTAAATATTCAAATATAATAAACCTATAAATAATTTTAATAAATTAAAATATTTATTATAATTATTAAAACATTCAAATAATCTTAATTAAAAGTAAATACATTTTGTTAATTCGTTTTAAAAATTATTTTCAGTATAAAATTTAAATAAAAATAATTTTTTAAATATTCTTTAATGAATAATGATCTGTTTTGACAGTTATTTTAAATTAATCTGACATTATTAATCGACTATAATTTCGGAAAGTAAAACGTAGTTTTATTTTTTACCGACAGATGGCAATGTTTGCGTATTTTATAAATTCACAATAATGCTTTTCTTAATATTTTTTATACCAAATTAAAAGAATAAAATGATAGAAATGTATTTTTATTAAAATTATATCATGAATTATTTATGATTTTTATTAAATAAAATAATCGACGAGAATATATTTTAAAATAAGTAAATTGTAAACACCAGAAAACGCTATACTCAAAGCAAATGCTGAATTATTTATTAAAAAGATATAGAGAAGCGAATCACCTAACGTGAAGTAGTGGTTACTTCTGTACTTATACTGAAAAGAAAATAGAGCAATAAACTACTACGCTTTTCATTTTTAAAACGATTTCGTGTTAACGTAAACTGTAATCTGAATGGGACATTCAGAAATCAGTCCAGCTGGACCCATTAGCAACATCTATTCTCTATCACACAAACACAAAAAAAAAAAACATTACCACTCCCACCAGAGTGAGTATAAATTGCAACCAGCAATAAAACCATTCCAATTTCTTTTTGTCTTTTTTCGTTCTTCCTAGTTGCCTTTGAACAACCTTGAGATGTTAAACAACTTCTTTATCCTATAGTAGGATCAGTTAAACAAATATTTGCCCTGCCTTCTTTTTTTTTCCTATCTTAAATCGACTGTGTTTGAGAAGTGGAGCTTCTCAAATGGTTCCTTAATGTTGTTCCATGAAGCGTTGTTAATAATTTTTTTTACAGAAAAATGAAAGTAAGATATAAACATCTATTTGTGAAACTATTCTATTTTACAAGAAACTTGTTTTTGGTATATTGTCTGTATAATTTGTTCTCCCATTATGAACACTGTATATTCTGTAAGTCGTTGGGCGATTGAATATAGTCTGTGCCAATCATCTAAACAAGACTTTTAAAATTTTTCTCCTTTGTTTTAATTAGGATTCGATGCTTTAAGAAGCTTACTAACAATCGTTAACCTTAACTTTACGAGAAACGTGCCTAATTATTTATATTGCTTCACGCAATTTAATAATATGGCGTCAATGCCACTAATTGGCATCTTTTAATATTTCTCTTCCGAAAGTGTTTCCGGTAATATAAGTAACTAATTTATAATCCTTGAAGCTTTGTTTTATGCGAAACCTATTGAGCCACTGACCTCATAAAGCTAACATACATACTGGTAAAAATTCAGTTTATGTATGCTAATGCAATTAGTTTGGCAGTATAAACTGTGAAATGATATCCATCTAAAGTCGAAAAACATTAAAGTTACCATTTTATATTTTGACTCTTTTTTTTCGTCTCTAAATTTATGCCTACGTTAATTTATTCCAGTCATTGCAAATATTTGCGTGCAATTTTTATAATTTGATATTATAATAAGAAAATCCATTTTTATGAATACTAGTATCCAATCAAACGTGAAGGTCGAGACATCTGTTATCTCCATGTGATTACTTATAGAGATTCAAAATTGCAACTTCTGCTCCTGTTCCATAACATGACTTCCAACAGGATGTAGGCTAAGATCGAGAATTACGAATGCAACTTTTTATGAGCAAGGAGGCAATTTATTTATTTTTCTTGTAGGATGCCATTAAGCAGTAGATTAAATAACTTTTTTTCTTCTGTTTCAGCTGTTTCGTTATTGTAAACAGTATAAAAAATTTGACTATTTAGATTTATGTTAAAGTTACTTGAATGTTTATAAAGTTTTAGCAAATATTATCTTGATAACTATTGTTTTATACGACGAAGAATGAAATTAAATTTATATATTTAACCATGAAAATAAATGTAGAGATATAGTGATCTATGTTGAAATCTAAAATTTCCTTTTATAGTTCAATTTCTATATTTACATTTTTATCATAAATATTACGCTAAAATAGCGTAACTGTATGTTCAACCAGTTCCAAAAGCCATAGGAGGTTTGTGACAGTGACATGAATATCAATATTCTATTCTGAAAATTTCTTTGGTGGGATAGTATATCATGGCTCTAGGCCTTTTGTAATAATCAGACAAAGGTAATTGCTATCTTGATCACAACTTTATTAAGAATATAAATCTGATCAGCATATGTAACAATTCTCAACTGTCCGTTTAACAAGTCTATTATTCCATTTTCATTTTTTTCTGTTGTTATAATGTAAATTTTTATAAGTATAATCTATATTATATATAAATTCTATAAAGTTAATAATATTGTTAAGATTTTTCTGTGTAAACAAGTTCTTGTGGAATAGTTCTAAAAGTAAGCACCAAATAATAGATTCAGTTAAGAGGATTTGGAAGCGATTCCGGATTTTCTAATCTTCACTTTCAAATCTTGAGCATACCCTTGTCAAATTGACTAAATTAAACTTGTCAAATTGATAAGATCAGCTTTTTTTTTTTTACTTCAGACTAAATCCCTTCGTGGTGTGTGCTATCATTTGTTGAGATACATTTATACACCATCGTTAGCACAGTTACAAAATAGGACCATAAAATATAGGAAACGCATATATGATAATTTATTGTTTCGGGTTGCAGATATTGTATGATAAGCGTGTTTTCTTCTTATCAGTTGTTTATATAGTAGTTTTAAAGTGATTTAGTCATGGTTACTATTAGTCGAAAAAAACTTTGACAAATGGCTTTAGGTAGCTAACTGCTTATTCCAATGAACATAAAATAAATTGCAGACAATCACTTCATTCTCTTATAGTCGAAATTCTTTAAACTTCTTTTCGAATGCTTTAAATTTCTTTTTTTGGTTTAAAGATCTATTGCAGAGCGTTAAACTCTTTCGGAATTCTAAAGATGTCTTTCATCCTATCTCGAAATAAATATATCATATATAAGCTGATTAAATATGTAATTCAGAAACAAATATTAGTTATTTCTGTTGATGCTTTCATTTTTTCCCCCTATTCTACAATGTTAAACAATACTTATATGTCATGCAATAATCTAAACTAACATGCGATTTTTTTTTGTTTCATAATTTATTGGGATTATAAGTATCAATGACTAGCATTATTCTGTATATAAATTTTAAATCATAATGAATTTTTATAGTCATTTTTTATCATTTATAATTAAGGAAAATAAAGAAAATATCTAATTTATGACCACAATTATGTGGAAATTTATTGTTTCACAAATTTATGTTATGGGAGATTTATGACTAATAAAAGTGGATCATAAAAGTATCAATTGTGTTATAAATGTCTAAATTTTGGTGTAAATAATAAATTAGATTCTTTAATCGTTATCAATTTATAAATTTACTTCAAACAATGAGCGAGATAAACATAACGATATTATGCAAAGCGTATATTTATTTGCATCAATTCTGGATCAAATGTTAATCGCACATGTCTTAATCAAAATTATATTATTGATTAAAAGATTTTTCGGATTATAATGATGTATAGAACCAGTAAATAATGAAATAATCGCCGTTTATTCGGATTAAAATGGAGATTTTCTGGATAAATCCGGATTAGTAAAGTCAAACCGCTTCGATGAAGATTTAATCTATAAAAATATTTTAAATGCAATATTAATAATATTTCTGACAAAATGAATATTTCAATATATCATTTAATTAATTTTAACCATTATAAAATATTGTTTCAACCTCCATAGCAGAAGAAGTAGAAGACGTTGTTTAAGCATAAATAAGCAGCCCATAATCCCTTAGAATTGCTATCAGAATCTTAAAGTTTGATTCAAACGAAGAAGTATCCAGATTAACAACATTTAAACTAATATTATTTATTCATTTTCAAGAAAATTAAGATTTTTATAATGTTAAATCTTATGAGAAATTGCAAAAATGTCTATATTCTATTTTTATAGTAAATAGAGTCGTAGCCCAATAGACTAATATATAATTAGATAGTTTAAGGTGGATCTACTAATGCGTTTTGATAGGTTAGATATCAATAAGTTTTGCTCAAAGTCAATTTATTCAAAATTTATTACAATACAACTTAATAAAGAAGATAGAAGAATTGGACAAATAATGCTAATTACCAGTATCCAAACAAAGAACACCAAGAGCTGAACAACTTTTAATCATTCCTATGGCCTGTTTTCTCACACATTAATAGCATAATTTACATAATAAAGATTAATTATTTATTCTAGTGATGTTAATGACCTTAACAACTTCACTTGTAAGCTGGTTTAACCTCTGGCAATTTATGTAACCAGAAACGTATCTGTTTATTCCCTCCTTTTCTCTCTCTGTCATTTACTGCATAAATTACGGGTTTTTTAATTCTATTTTTCTCTTCTCTTCTTCCTTATAATCACTTTTTTAAACTCGGGTTTTTTTTTTTTAATTTTTTTAAAAGCCTTGACATGCTAATATCAGGATATCTTACAGTTTCCAATAAAGCTGCATAGATAAAATAAGTTTTCGACCTAGCAGTGTGCACACCTCTTCGGCATCTATATACTGGACTCTTAGCCAATACGTTATTATAAAACTTGTCAGAAATAGCAAAACTTGTGCAATTATTCATGATTTACAGCATCGTATCTCTTAAAAAGATGGGTAATATTACCTCTTTTTAGCATTATTGCTCTGTAAAAGCTCAATGACATTTTTACGATAAAAATATACACTAAACAGGATTTAAAGTGGTCGGCGATACACCAATAGAATGCAAAAAAAAAAGTGATATTAGTTAAATATTTACTTTCTTTATATAGTTTCCTGCTAGTTTCTTGTTTGGACTGTAATCAAAAGTATATGAGATGTACTAATGATATTTTTGATATTAATTTCCTGTTTAAAGGTGCTACCGCGTGAGAATTCAATGAGAATGAAGTACCTAAAGAAGGCCTCTAGTTTATTACCAAATTCAAAAGCATCCTAAACAATAAATCATCCTGTTTGATGATCTATTGTCTGTTTACTTTTAACTGCACGGTTTTGTCTTAGGTCACTGAATCCAGCGCTTAATGAATGACTGTATAACATTATTATTGATATGTATACAGATATAAAAATGGCCTATACATACTTTACAAGTCCTCTTCGTGTGAATTTATAAAAAATTAAATTCGAAACCACATTAAGTGCTTCTTTAGTTCTTAGACCTTGGATTTCTGTGGTTTACAAAAGAATATTCAGTTAATTAACAAAAACTTTCATTAAGCATATAGTAGAGCTATTATATTGATCCTTAAAGGACATAGTAGGGTCAATAATAAGTAGGAAGGACGGTTGCTTGTTTGCCCTTAGGTGCAAGATGTTTAAGTTCGTTCAACTTGATTCTCAAAACCATTTCTAAATAGCATTTACACCGAAGAATTACGATTTAGATTCATATTCTTCTTAATACCCATAAGCTACGTGGTAACTAAAGAAGAACCTTCTGTATACAACCAAAAAGCAGCAAAAATGAGAAGTAAACGCACGATGTAGTCACGACCAGCAAAAGCTTAGGTCTGGACAATGTCATCTCTACAGTCGTGTCAGGAATTCGAGAATAATTTTACAGACACTATTATTTAAACATTCTTAATGTTCATAGGAAGTGAGGAAGTAAACAGGAAGTTAAAATTTCTATTTTTTTCAATCTTTGAACTTTTTAAACACTTAACACTCTGCCAACCTACGACATTAAATTTTCGAACGATAGGGATACGTGCAAATACTTATTTCTAATAACCATTAAAAAAAAAACCAGTTAAATCTAATCAAAATATTACGGAAATTATATTATTATAATGTAAAATATCTATGTTTAATGCACTCATTTATGAAAAATGTTATATATATATACTGTATATATTTTACGGTTGGTTCATTCTACTAAACTAGATCTACTTTAGAAAGCACATAAGCGGTTTAAAACGTGATCGGATATAAAGTAGATTCAGTATTTTTCTATGTTCGCTTTCTGCTGGGAATTCTCTCACCTGTTGACTAGCATTGGCTACGGCTCGTCAGTCATGCTTACCTGATAGACTAACTCCTCAATTGAGGTTAAAAATCACGTGAATGAAGTTCCAGAAACCTACAGCGCATCATCAGATTTAAAAATAATTGGGTAGCATTAGTCCATACTCCAGATTCTCAATGTTTTTCCCAAAATTTTAAACAATTTTGGAGTGAATGCCGAATATTATCATCTTCAATCAATGAGAAATCAAAACTGAAATTTTATTAGATCTAAACTTTTAAAATTAAATAAAAAACAAAAAAAAATACAAGTTGTAACTTGTAGGAAGAAAAAGACTCAATAAAAATTTTTTTAAATTACTAATCAGTTTTATATTTTGTAAAAATTGATATTTATCAGTCTCCAAAATCATATCTTGGAACTACAAGTAATTCTCGATTTACGAAACCTCAAATTACGTATCTTCAAAATTACGATGTTTTGAATTAAGAACTAATATGGCGGAACCTAACCCCGACGTAAATCGAGGATTAATTGTATATAAGTTTACTATATTTCTTGAAGAATAGTTCCTAAATGTAGCAAATATTATTCTTATCACATTTCAGTAATTTCTTAATGAGTTTACACATAAACATAGATCTATCTTAAACTATTTAATGCAAATACCTAAAATCCGGCAACCGGTTATCCGATTTTATCGATTTCTTTGTATACAGTTTCAACAAATCATCATTACAAACATTTAACTTAACTTAAATGGTAATTAAAGCCAAAAATATTTCGAACAAAATGGAAAAGTTAACTTGAATTGCTAAAAAGTTACAATTCCGTTGTTCTTATAGGGTTATATAAAGCCTAAAACTATAATACTGTACTGTATATATCATGTTATGGAAATTTCATCTCCGCCCCTTCCTACTAACAGGAAATAAAAGAAATGTTTTTGTTTTTTTTAAGTAAATTACACTGCTAACCTTTATTTTTATTTTTTATTTTTTGCTTATTACTTTCGAGACTTCTTTATTATTATTATCTTATGCGTGAATCATCGGAACTTAACAGATAATGAAGTGAGAAAGAATGCCATCTCATTTTCAGTTTTATGAATAAATATTTTACTTTTTATGCCAATAATAAAAAGCATAATAAGCACTTAGGTCGTAATAATGATAAAAAAAAAAGGAGTTAAAAGATAAATAACAGAAACAATTACCCTTTATTGAATTATAGAAAAATAAAAATAAAAAAAATTAGCTTATTATAAATTAACAAATGGAATAAAAGAAAAATTGTTGTAATTTTTAAAAGTTCAATATTTAAAAAAGTAATAATTTGGTTTCTGTCATTAAACTTTATTTGTATTTATAACACAAATACAGAAATAAAATTTCAAGGATTATGAATGAAAGTTAAATTTTATTTTATTTTTTTTTAATATAAAAACATAGCGCTGAAAAAATTCAGTAAAATAAAATAAAAATTCGGAAAATTACTGTAATAATAAAATGTCAGTTTTAGTGAATAGTATAATCGATGATGGATGTAAGAAATTTTCTTCTGAAATTACATAATTGCACCTAAAAAAAAACATTCTGAAATTGTATAAAATAGCCATATTTTCCTCGATAAAAATTCTGTAATCTATTTACCACCCTGACACATGTCAAGAGATGTGACAGTATGTATTTGAAACGGCGAGAAAATAAAATTAAGAAGATTTTTTTTTTTATAAAACATTGTCTGATTTCTTTTTATCTGCTCACTTGTTTAAATGTATGCTAACTCTTCTCAACTGTGACTGAAATCACCTATGTGAAAATATCTTACAAGTTAGATTTAGTATAATTTAGTGCGGATTATTCAAAGAAGAGAATTTTTGTTTTAAAATTGCTTTACATAGTACGTGAAAGGAATGTAATTTTTATCATTTTTCTATCAAATTACAAAAATAAAAACTAATACAAATTATAGCTTTTTTTTTCAAAAATTGATAATTTCGAAGAGAGCAGATATTCAAATCAACAAAATACCAAATCATCGATGCATAAAGAGCAATATTTGAGCCAATTGGTCTTACTATTCAACGTAATTTGCCTTCTAGCAGAATTATATGCTCCTTCTTTATATTTTTATACAACAAGGGATTACTATCTTTAGTAGTCTTTCTGACAGCTAAATCATTCTTCTCCATCCATATTTCATAAACAATGCTTTTTTTTTTTTATTGCCTACAATGAGGTTACTGGCACGACAGACTCCAGCCTCACTTCATTGTGTTTGTATAAGTATGTGTGTGTGTGTGCGCGGATTATTTTCTTAATAACTTCGATCTACAGTATTATCATAAAAAGGTTCCGCTTAGTTAATTAAGGAGATATAGAATATCTTACTTACCGATAATTGTTGAAGATAATCCGACAAATTATGTTCTCCATGTTTAAGCCATCTTTCAGTTCAATCGGATTCGCAAGAAGACTGTTTGGTTTTCATGATGTTTAATGCTTCGCCAATTAAATTCATTTTTGAAGCATTGATGATATGGTAACTTATCAGATCAGCGAATTTATTAATTGATGAAAAACGTAGGATCATCTTAAATGCCCCAACGATCTAATTAAAATAATGAATAGTGAAAACTGCACTGTGTAAAAGAAGATTAATTATTCAAATTTATTTTCCATTTAAAAAAAAAAAAAAATAGTAAATTCTTCTAATTACAAGTTGAAGTTCCTTCGATCAAATTATCAAAGCATGCAGAACAGTTAATGAATGCAAGAGTTATTCAACCATTTAAACAATCGATGTGTGCATAAGTAGTGCAGATTGCTTCTTATATATTTGAAACAAAAAATTCAATAGAAAACAAAACATTCAGTGTACTATAAAGGATTATATGACTATATTTTATTTAGAGATTATAGAGATCACTATTTTAATATATTCTGTTATATATATCCGAATTATTAAGTTTTGTTATATTTCTGATTCTAGATGTTAATGGTTATGAATTTTTTTCAAATGCAATCACTTAGATTTAATTTATAAGAATCCAGTGAGATGCAAAACAATTTTCAGATTTTAATATTCCGAATTTCAGAATCAATAACATCAGAAAGAAGAATATACTGTCTCTTTCTTCTTTTAGAGTTCAAAACAAAAAAAAAAAAAAAAATGTAAAATAACTTTTAAATTTGAAGATCATCTCATAAATAGTTAGAATAAAAAATTTCCTGATGGGGAATTCTAAATAAAATAATTTAATGCGATTTTTTATCAGTATATTGTAGAATTTAGAATCGAAGAATCAATTAAAAAGATTTTGTTACTATCAAAGAATATTTCCAAAACTTTTTCGAAAAATTAGGATCCAAATTTGAAGCGAAAACGCAAACAAAGCATAATTTAAGGAACCTGCTTATATTTCATTATAGAATTTAGAAATAAAGACTCACGGATATCTTTTATAAGTAAAAAATCGTAGATATCTTTATATTGCTAAATTTAAAAGTAAAGCATAATAGGTATCTTTAATATTTCTGAATTTAGAAGTAAAGAATCGTAGGTATCTTTAATATTGCTGAATTTAGAAGTAAATAATCATTGGTATTTTTTATATTGCTGAATTTAGAAGCAAAGAATCAGCGGCATTATTTCATACTGCTAAATTTAGAAATAAAAATCTTGAATATCTTTTTACCTTGGTATCAAATATTTTCAAAATGTTTTTTCTTGATAAAGAGATGAGAAAAGTTTACATAAAAAATATGTTCAAAAGACGCTCTTTAATAAGTTATGAGCAGTTTTGTACTTCTAAAAATATTCATAGAATATACCTATAACAAAGCTGACCAATAACCTCTATTACAAACAAGTTGATACAAGTTGTCTATGTTTTATAGACTTGCTTATCAATATCTCTGAAAAGTTTCAAATTGTAAGTAGTGCGAGTCGTCTGTCTACTTTGTTGCAAGACTATTCTATGAACATTTCAAAAATACAAATACAAATTTTAATGAATATATCAATATTATCAATAAAGAGTCTTTTTAAGATATGGAGATCTCATTGTTTTATCAAGAAGAACAAATGTCCTGAAAATATTTGATACAAATTTATATGCACCCTGTATCTATCTGGTTTTAAAAACCTTTTATTTTGCTGAATTTAGAAGTAAAGAATAAAAAGTTTTTATTGGATTTCAAAGAATTCAGAATAACTTTTAAGTATTCGAAAAATAATACTTTTTAAATAGAAAGAAAGTTATGTTATAGAATTAAACTGCTTCTATGTAGAAACAAATCCAGAAGTTGACAAATGCATTTATTAAATTATTCTAAAGTACTTGTTACTTTTTTTAAAACAAAAAGTAAATGGAAAGGATTTAATGAAATTCGAGTATCCTGCAATAATTCAAATAATGAAAAATGGCAGTGTGACATTCAACCATTTAATAATGAGATAAATGAACTAAGCGGAACTGGTATGAGCGCAAGAGACCCATTAAAGAACTCTTAAGGGTAAATGAAACGAAGGTTGAAGGTCAGATTTGAAGCACGACAAAAGCAAATGAGGAACTACTGCTTACTTCATTAGTTTACCTGTACGTGAGCCAAAGTATCCGACATTTCTCAACAACTTTTCAGAATAATTAAGCAACTTTCATCGAGTTGCAAATCTGTTATAGAAGATAGATTTATCAGGAAAACGACCGCCTCATCTTATCTTGTTATCTACCTAATATAGATTAGATTTCTAGAAATATTTTCTTATTAAACGAACTCGAATCTCTACATCTTGTCAAGTAAACTCATTTGCTTATCACTTTTGTAATTTTTCGTCTCCAAACTTTCTCATCGAAACCTGTCGTTGTAGCCTGAAGAGATATATATATATAATTGAACACTGAAAATTAGCGATAAATGAAGGAAAACTATATACTAGAAGTGTCTTATTTATAATCTCAAGACTTTTTTGGCAGCATTGTTTGAATGAAAATACACTGACGATAAAAAAAAAAAAGGAATATAAGAAAAGAAAGAAAAATTGGCATTATCATTCCCTAGAAAACATTGAAAGGTACAATTCAGTTCTTAGGTGATATTTAACTTCATCACTCCAGAAACGGATGGTTAGTTTTTTTTCTTTTTCTCAGATCGTTAATTTCTCTTAAAAAGCACAACTCATTCACGGCTCAGCAAGCATCGAACACAAAATTTCGGGTCTCTGACCCATGGGTGGAGGGTGATTCGTGTGCCAAAGTCGTTTCGATTGCATCACGACTCCTCAACTGGTCATCATTTTCCGAACATTATGAACACGAATATAATTTAATTAGCATCTTAATATTCTTCACTAGAGTGTAATGGCCTTATTTGTATACTAAAAACAATTTTTTTTCTCTACTGATATGCCTGCAATGCCTTAAGAAACTCCTGAACCTCGTTCGAGTTCTCAGAAATTTTCAATGTAAGCCTTCATATTTTTATCGTAGAAATGGGTCGAAGAACGTTACAGATAATTAAAAATCCTTTAGGAATGGTTTCAAATTCCTTTTGATAATAAAATTTAAGCATATTAAAACAGGCATTTTCCCTTAAGTGTTCATTTGTCATACAATAGTGGAATGCAAGAACACCTCAGGCTCTCTCCCTCTCGCCCTTTCACTCTCATTCATCACTTCAACAATATTTTTTTCCTCTTTCGCCATTGACCTTAACCTCTTTCTCTTGGACATTGAACTTTTATGATGTTAATTAATGAAAACAACTTAATATAATTTAAAAAATAAAATTTTAAGCGAAGAAAATTAATCTCGTGAGTCGATTTTTTGATAACTTCTCTTCCGCTGCATAAAATTGCAATTATGCTGTATACATGACAATATCAACATACTGTAAACAAAACTGGATAAGAGTAATGCATGAAAAAAGGCCAATTAATTTCCTAACTGGAACAAATTGCTCTCAATCTTCGTAAACATGTGCAAGGAGACGAAAAGATAAAAACCTTTCTTGACACTTTTACGATTCATCAAATAGCAAAATACAGGAAATGGTGTGGCATTGATATTCACCGAAAGAAAAAGTAATCCTTAACTGTTGCATAATTCTAACTTTCGATTTTTGTTTATGAGAATTTCCGCATTCGATAAACTATACAATCAATGTTAGAAAAGGAGGAGAAAGTAAGAGAGAGAGAGAGAGAGAGCTGTAAAAGCAAATTACTGCAAGGACGATGAGGGTATGCGCTTTATAACCTGAGGTTTATAGACACATCGACCCTGTAATCTCGTAATAATATGTGGGGATAAAACAAGTCGGTTCCAGGACAAATCGCATAAAATATTATCCAGGATGTTCGAAATTATTATAGAAAAACTGTCGGTTAAATATACAATTAATACCGCTTTATGTCTATAAAAGAATCGGAAGAATAATAACGCAATAAGTTGACTGACCCTTCTACACTGAGGGGCCTCTGAAAAATTATTTTACCCTGTAATTTCCACGACTTATTTTTTTATCTTTTGGTATCGTAAAGAGGTAATCATAAAAGAGGAAATAATCTTGATAAATTATATTATTTTCCGGAATTAAAAGCATGGAAATTTTAATTTAAAATTAATTTATATTGATAATATTTAAAGCGCATAACAGGTTAAAAAAGAAACTCAATTCTGCATTTTCGTGTAACTAACTTACGGTTCAAGCGGCGATCAAGTTGTCTATTGTAATCGTCCAGTACGAAAGCCCAAATACATTTCCTTTATGCTTCTCTTACCGTTTCACATATATAAACATGTAATATGCCGTTGGAAAGAGCATGTAAAGATGAATAAATCGATATATAAAAAGCAGTCATGTTCATTAGCTATAAAGAGATATAATGCAAAATATATTGATTCAGTTTCCAGTTCTGTCTTAATTCTACAAGACATCATTACTCTTCTTGAACTGTAATCATACAAAAATAGTTCGACCACTTATATGCAAAATATTTTGCCAAATATTTCATTCAAGTTGCGTGTATACCCATACAAATTTATAACATAACTTTATATGGATGTACTAAAATTTCTCTCTCTATGGTTGAATTATTCCATTGACATGGAATAAGTTTGGTTATGTATTTTAAGTACTACAATAGCATGACAATCGGTATATTGTTCATCTTAAATACTGTATTGTCATCCATTAAGATCCATATCTTCAACATCGATTTTCGGTTATACGTTTTTGATAAATGTCCAATTTTAAGTTGCCATTTTGTAAATATTGTTTTGGTATCTCGAACAATGTTTACATAAAAAAAATACTAGATTCACTTGTTTGTCGAAAGCGATTTCGTATAATTTCTAAAGCAGGGTATAATTTAAAATTAAAAATATAAAAAAAAGGTCGTAAACTTAATCCGCAGACGAGATTTAAAAAGGGTTTCGATGGCGATTTAAATTGCACTTAATTAACAGATCGGACTTCGCATTTCAAGTTATGACGTGTAGTCAGGCAATGTTAAAATCCAGGTGCTTTTCGCAAAACAAACTTTCTCCTATTCCTATGGTGTGGTTGACCTTTAAAGCTTACCACACCTTCCATCACGTGATGACACCGCTTACTCTCGCTCCCTCGAAGTTCAGGGTTAAGCGGTGCATGAAGTGGGACAGAGAGTAGAAGAGATAACTCGTTTGACGACTGCGAGTAAAAGCGTTCAGGGGATTGAAATCAGTAGACATGTGTTCAACACATACTTAGGAAGCACTTTCCGGGCTACATTCAGCTAGCTTACTGTACATATTATACATATATGAACTGAAGAAGATATGGGCGAGATCCTGAGGATCGTGGTCATTTTATGCCTAGTCCTCTCGGGAATTAATTGTCAAGGTGAGCGATATTTTTAAAATTTTCCCATATTACGGTAACTTCAGGCATGATCAACTTTCCAAAACATTGATCATACTGTACACCAAACTATAGATATATTTGGTTTCTCATATATCTATACAAAATATACATAAATATTAAAAAATTCCCCAAAAGAAGTAAAATTAAATAAATATTTAAAAAAAATTCAAAATAATGAATTTAATTATGTTTAATTCTTGCTTCTCTGCTTTTAATTAATAACTTTTAAATTTGTCGTGATGTTTTGGATCCACAAACGGATCAAAATTGGCATTCGAGCCTGAATTTTTCAAAAATTTTTCCCAATTTTTAAGTGATGACAAAATTATTTTTTATTTTTTGCATCATTAGGACATAATTTTCGAATTTAAATGGAATTTTTCATTAAAAAAAGTGATAAGTTTATCAATTAGGTCCCATGCTCAGATGATAAGCCTGCACAAAATTAACCTTTCATGCTATCTAGTTGATCCTCGTTATCATCATAAAATTCCTTGTTGTCTTAACAAATTGCATATGAGAATTGATCGTTTAACTGTTCAACAATATTTATAAGTTTAATATTCCAGTCACGGTAAGTAATTAATTATCTTGTTTCTTTCATCCATGTTTCGATTAATTACAAGAAATTAATTGGGCATGATAGCTTCTAACAGCTACTATCGTATTTAAAACTGTGACGTCCTTTAATTATTTCTCACGAAAGAATATTTCGGTTTGATGTACAAATTACTTCCCCGTTTTTCTTTGTAATTAAAAAAAAAAGAATTCCAATTAATTTTTGCATTCGTCATTCATACAAATCAATAACCAACACAACAAAAAAAAAATCAGAATCAAATTTCGTCTCTCGTATGCAACACTTAAAAGTGTTGATGCTGATGTATCAAAAGCTCAAATTATTTAATTAATGCAACAATCTCACATTTTTGGAACAGTGACCACTTATAAAAACGAGATTTTTGACATTGACATAGTTCGGATGTGGCCGCAGCAGCGATGAACTTTCTATGAGAAAAAATTAAAATCGAAACGGCAAAATTATCTATTTTTAAGAATTCTAAAAATATTTTAAAACGTTTCGTATCGATTATATTTTTAGTATTCCTGTTTTTTAACATTATAAATCGCGGAATGCCGCAAGTGCGTTCATACTTATCAGTGAAGCAGAAAAGCAAACTTTCACTCATCTGTGGCTAAGTAACGGCTCAGATGATGCGCTATTTCTTTTTATCTCTCTTTAAAAACGAGTCTGACTTTTTTAGCATTAAAACGATATTTTTTTTTCTATTAATGAGTACTTTTTGCCCAATGTTTGAAGAGCAACTAATGTCTAGAAGTCGTCTACCGAAAGAAAGTATTTTAAAGACGTAAATGGGCGGAATAAATATATGTATTACTAGGAAAACCGGAGAATGTGATATCCGTGCAATTCATTCTTATTAAGAGACAGTTCGTCATCTCTTAAGTATTTCGCCCACCCGTACGCATTGCCTTTAGGTTATAGTGGGTGTCACGTGGTTGCAGGGTCAGTGCACCATTTAACACTCCACCCTGGGGTTGACATAGGGATGCGAATCTAAACATGGACGAAAATGTATCAAGGTTAAAGTTTTCCAAGCGTTTATATAATTACACCGGAAGATAATCTACTTTAGGAAGTGTCACGTTAAAGAAGGATAATCTTTTCTTTTTTCCTTTTGTTTCTTTTTTGTGTATCTTTGTGTCACTATTATTTGGTGAAGAATCGATACTTTCTCAACAGGTCAGTCGGTGGATAAGACTTCATCGAAGCATGACCATTCATGACTTAACAATGGGAGAAGTTCAATGTTCTACAATTACAGGTTGAATGATATACTGAAATTATTTTATAACAATGCATACAGACCCACTGTGAAATCAAAATCATGTAGAAAGTTGGGGTCACATACTTCAATCGATAACAAACTCCTATCAGCCAGTCTGCACCTTTGCTTCAGGTAGACGAACTATATACCTTGATAGCAAAGAGATATCTGGATTAACTTTTCACTTGTATAAGTTCATACGATCAGTCAACAAGATTGCTTTTGACTTATTTTGTTTTTTTAAAGCTCATCTAACCAATTACTTTGAATTATGAGTTTTGAATTACTGGTTCGTGTAGACTATCATTCAAAACGTTGACTTTCTCGATAGAAATCTCGGGTGTTGCTGCAAACTTAATGAATATCGCAGTAAAATTCGTTAAAATTTCTATATTTTGTTAGCTCTTTATATGGTAATGCGTATCATAAAACACATCAAGAGACAGAGTAATTCTTGATTACCTCAACTAAATTTGATTTTATTTATTTGATGAGGTGTGGACATCATTAGGACTTCTAAAGACGAAATTCGAGAAAATTTTTTTCTTTACAGCATTTACAATCAATTCTTCTAGCAACTAGACAAGTTTAATGAACTTTTGGCAATCGTTGGTGCATTCACCACTTCCGCACCCAGACGTCACTCATGAAGAAAAAACAAGGTGGATCAACACATATTTCTGTTATGCCCATTATGGTGATGTTTTTGGCAATTCCAAGCAATACTTTCAGTTATTTCTCCGATGTGATTGAGATTCGCTTGGTTAGCCAACTTCCTTAACTAAAAGTTAGATTTAATTGAGCTTGGAGAAAGTTATGGCTCAAATAATTCGAATTTCATAAATAATAGTATTTTTTCTCTCTTCCTGTCCAGCAACTCTCAAGAAGTTCTCCAGTTAACATTTCATAACTTCATTTTTATCTCCTGTTTATGAACAGAGAGAACAAATAACCGAAAGGATCCAATTTCTTTTCCGTTATTATTTCCTAATGCTATTATTTTTCACGTACAACTGATACTCCTAATAAAAATATTAAAAATCGCACAAAAGTATTTCCTACAGAAGATACCGTATATAATTTGGAATGATACTTTCTGGTTTTATTCTCGAGGTGTTTTTTCTATAACCCGCGATTCGCAATCTTTAATCAGATATGTTTAGGTAAGCACGCGATATCGTCATCCTGTCCATATAATTATTGTTATTTGTATTGTACAAGTTTTTCGTATGTTTTTTTTTTTATAAAAGCTGTAAAGGAAATTGTCACAAGTTCGCGTGTTAAAAGATTTCATATCCGGTATTTTTCTCTATATTTTTCTTAAACTAGGTGCGGTAGATCTTGTCATTCAAAACACCTACCTAAATAAAAATAAGGAGGATTTAATAGCACATTTAAGAGATTTCTGGCATTAACTACATCTACTGAATATTTCATATCTTATCGACATATATAACAAAAAAATGGCCACAGTTTCCACGTCGAAGGCTTCCATATCAAGTATCATTCTCCATTTTTGAACTCTCTCTCTCAGTGAACTTCAACTACTGTTTTCGTTATCTCTATAAAATTAAACGTAAAATTTATATAATTTGATGCAAATTTTATGTAGAGAACTATATTTAGGCTCAGTTTCTACATGGACTTCACTTGAGTTTTATGTATATAGCTCAGTCGGGACATCCAATGTAGAAAACAGGTTTTAAACACTCCCATATGGGGAAGTGGAAGCATTAAACAATATTACCGGCGGGCGATACAACGAACCCTTGGATGGCGCCGATAGAAAAAAGAAAAACCGGGTTTCTTCCATGTCAAAATATTTATAACACTCACTTTACTTTTCGCTTTAAGACAAGGTCGCATGTTGGCCTTTAATGCCGCCTTTTGACTCGTTGGACATGCTTTGTTTAAAGAAAAATTTTCAAAATATTTAAAAAATGTTAGCAATATAACCGTTAACTAAATGATCCCTTAGCAATAAATAATCAAAGAATAATCAAATTTTTATGTAGATAAAAGAACTATCAAAATGTGGATTTTGTTATTTTTTACGCCTTGTTATCAACTTTTCTCCATTACCACTCCCTCCTGTCTTCAAGAAGATGGACTCCATGACAGTGCTCTATGCCCTTTCAATGATATAAAAATTCGAGGAAATCATCATTAAGAAACTAAACTTGTCATTTTAAGAATCATTTTAAGGCACCTCAGGTCTTTTGAATATCTAGTTGCTTATTTATCATAATTTCACTTTACGTAAATTATCCAAATGGTTTATTGTCACCAAAACAAGCTACAAAATTGTCTAAATTTTTCAAAATTACACCCTATAAAAGTTTATAATCTTTCATGTCCAATTTTTGGTTAAAAATAGAAATCATTTACAGCATCATTTTAAAAATATTTAATAAACAAAACTTTCATAGCAAATTTTATGTAAAATTACAGTATTATATATACAGTCTGAAATTGAAATATTCAGTTTACGTTTCTGCTGCATTTTTACGCAATGTGGATTTCAGAAATTAATGATTTTTATCAAATGATGATGATAATAATAATTATTAAGGTAGCCGTAGTATTTATTTTAATATACGAAATAAAAACAAAAATAGCCAAGAAGTTTGAGTACAATAACCTTAAGTTAACTAAAATGTTTTATTAATGCAATTACTTCGTGACAGATTCTGCAATTATTTATTAGCATAAAAATAAAATTATGCCCGCTTATTTACACACTTAATAAAGGGTTAAGAATAGTTTTTAGATAAAAATGTCAAAATTAAAATTTTCTATTTTATTTTCTACGTGAGGAAAAGATGTACTCTGCTAAATTTAAATGCGTTTTCGATCTCTTTTGTGTATTAAATATTCATTACTATTATTAATTGACAAGTCTTTATATGCAAATGAAAGATATATTTAAACTTTTTTCTATTTTTTTTCCAGCTTGCAGCAAAGGATACATAACGTTCGAATTAATTACAGGTTACGTATATACAGCACCATCTGACACTCTTGAATTATTACCAGGAACTCTTCAGTTAACCGAATGTTTGACTCAATGTCGAAAAAATGCTAGTTGTCAGTCAGTGAATTTCGAGACTGGTCTTTGTGTTTTGTTCAGCTCCAGTGCCATGCAGCATCCAGCAGCACTTACTGCATCTCAATTCCCGGTTTTTACTGTTTACGCTCATAAAATTTGTTTGTTTGGTGAGTTATTTTACGAATATTAACAGTAATATTGCAATATTATATTAAAAATTTACTATAAAATATCACTGTGAAGTAGATTTGATGGGAAAATTTTTCACTAGTTTATTTATCTTTAATTGAGAAATATGTGTTAATATTTCCCTATCTTTTATAAACAGATAAAATATAAAACTTGTTTTTTCCATTGTAGAGAAACAATAAATAGTAGAAATTTTATTCTCGCATCTTCCGTATGCATTGTTCTACTTATTTTTAGGGGGATATAGTTTTGCCTTAGGGACATGGGGAAATTATACTCCTACGATTTCCCCACCTCTAAGGAATCTTCAGCTTTAAAATCATCATAAGAAAATATTTCTCTGATTTTAAGAAAGAATAAAGTATTTTCTTTTAAGATCAGAGAAATATTTCAACGAGAAATGAATAAAAAATACTTTTCACAGAAAGGATAATCACTTTTCTTTCTATGAAATATACATTTCATATATATCATAGAAAGAAAAAAGAAAAAAAAATATATGTGAAATCAGGAAAAGATGTGAAATCTCTATTTTTCCCTAATTTTCCCTTTAAAAAACAGTGAAAGTTAGACTTCAGTCAGAGAGATAAAAATAATTGTGATTTCTCAATACTAGGAATGAAAACTTTAACTTCTTTAGATATGAAGAAATTTTAAAAGCATTTTCCCATAAATAAATTTTTTTACATCTTATTCATTTTATTCTAAAGAAAATTCTTTTTTAGATCTTCACAGAAATATAAAAAATTTTTTTCTCCTTTACTATAAGATTTCTTCTGGATAAGAATTATTCGAAAGAAATCCTTAACATTTTTTGCAGTTTCCTCTCATGCGGATTTTTTTTTTTTTTTTTGAAGGAATTCCATCGCGATAAATGTTAGATGCTTGGAAATAAATAGTTAGTATTTTTTCTACAGCTTAGAAGAAATGTTTCAAACAAAAAACAAAATGATATGCAAAATATTAGGTTGTGATGAACTATAACCTCTACATATTTATTTTACAAAAAAAAAAAAAACCATTAAAATGTCAGAAGTTTGAAGTCTCCATCAATTAATAAGATAATTCAAATCTAGAGAAAACTATTTATTTAGAACTTTCATTTTCATAAAATTTGCATTTTTAACACGACACTTACTAATGTACCATAAAAATGCCATTGTCGTGATGTTTCATGCATAGTTTATCTAACGTGCTGCCATCTCTCGGCATATTAATGAACTTCAAACGACTCTTTCGCATCATTCTCTTTACCAGGCACGAATTTTGATGAACTTTACAATTAAAACAACCTTTCGCTTCCTTTCCTTAACAAATTCCTTCGCATTTTTTTTTCTAACCAAACAATTCCTGTTAGAAACCCAATGCAATAGAAGAAGATCCAATGCTAAATTAACTTGACCACACACATACAATCACGTTTAAATCAAATTAATAAAGCAAAAGAAGGTCGGTCTTATCATAAAAATAAACTTCGATTTTTATCTAGCAGTATTCCCAAAGCCAGTAAATTAATCCTGTCAGCTGTTATCGATGAAGTCTTCAACATGAAGATCTTCATTGTCAATATCATTCTCACGATCTTCAAAGCAGATTTTCTCACGTAAATCGAGGATTTAATGCGTCAACATTTTACCACCGATATCAAGATAGAATCTTGTACTTTTATTACGCACTTACGTGAAGTTTGCGTGAATAACCACATCGAAGAACCGAAATTAGATAGCATGTCATTAGCCACAATTTTCTAAAGGAGAATGAATATGCTTAGAGAACAACAACAGAACAGTTTATGAACTCAATATTATCAAAAAAAGGTTATTCATACAGCTGCCCTTGGCCTTCCTAACCCAGTCCAAGTAGGGACTATCAAACCAGTCATCTCAATTTTCTCTTGTTAGACATCACGTTGTGTGATGGAACATCTAGGTCATTGTAAATTGTACCTGTCACGTACCAATGTTACAGGAGATACTTTAAATCCCTTGTAATTCACAGTACAACTCTTTAGTTCAGTGGTATGGCCCGGAGCGCAAAATGGCTAATCATCGTCTTTGTCATTGTTTCGTGGATTCTTCTTTGTTCTTTCACCCATTTTTTCCCCTTTTATTTTTTAATTGATGTTTTCCAAGAAACAATTTAAAATTTTTAAACATTTATTTTTACACTAGTGATTATCAAATATAAACAGTTTTATTGTTTATACTAGCTTTTTTAAATTAATTATTTTAACGACTTTTTAAAAAATTTTAAA
>WUQG02016099.1:0-11636 GCA_011317285.2 Androctonus mauritanicus | reverse complement strand
AACTCTGGACCACAGTTGTTGGCACTGAGAGCGAGATCAGCTTGGAACTTGGATTTATCTGTTCTCTCTGCTTGCTAAAAGGAGTCCTGGCCCTGGCATAAGATGCAATGCCTCGCTTGCAATCATCCAGTGCACCATGGTTTGGCCATCCCTGATTTATGTTATCATCACTTCATTCTACCTCTTCTTGTGTTTGTTTTTTCTAGCATTGTCATCTTTCTCACTCTCCTAACTTACTAACATTATCTTTGCTATCATTACACTTCCATATTTATTACCAGATGAGGCTGTCTCCTGTTTTCTCCTTTATCAATGATAGTCCAAAATTAAGAGGTCTGATAATATTTATGTTTAGCGTAGTGCATTTGTAAACTATTTTAAATAATTGAAGTATATAATATAGCACTTTCTGCAATAAATATTCAAAAACAACTTTATTAAAAGGAATGTTTTTGGTATTCTGTATCATTATCAGCTATATGCAAAATATAACAAAATATCTATAAAAACAGAACAAAATTATTTAGAAAAATTCTAGAATATTTTAATATATCATTTTCACTTAATGCACAGGTTTTTCTGGTCTCAGTTACAGCAGGATATATCTATATTTATATATACAATAATATACCATATTGTAGAATAAATATTTTTAAAGATATCAATCTTATAAAATTTCAAATTAAATTCAAGTTCATATTTCAAGAAGAAAACATTATTTTTTATGGATGAGTAGACAAATTGAATATATAAGATTATTTTCTGTAACATATGATTAAAACGTACTCATTATTCATTATAAATTAATATTATTAATATTTGATTGATAATAAGTAAGACTAAGCATATTTATGTAAATTTTTTTTAGGATTGTTTTCATTCATTATTGAAATTGCTACGGTGGGCTTGGCAATCTTTCAAGGCAGGTTTATGTGAAGCTGCTGAAGGATCAACAGTTCCTGCCACTGCTGTCATACTTGATTTGGAAAGGCTTGTATATATATGTTGTGCTAGCCTTCATCTTCTTCATATATATATAAATGAAATATATCCCAATTCATGTAAGTGAATTTGAAAATATATTCAAATAATAGCTAATAATAAAAATATTATAGAAATTTATATACAGATAATTATTTTATGCTTGTTTATTCAAAAGGCATATATGAAATATTTTCAGTTTTCTATTAGAATTGTAATTTTTAAATTATGAAAGTTCTAGATGTTAGAAATACAGAATGTATATATCCACTTAAATTATTACATAACTTTTACCTCAAAATTTTAAATTATATTAGATTAATACATATTAAGTTTTTTAAACTTTTCTTGGAAACAACAAGAAAATCATCATTTTCAAATGAATTGCAGTGAGATATTGCAAAGAATTTTATAAAGATTCTTTGTCAAATTACATTATTTTCATAAAGATTCTTTATTAATATTATACTATTAAATAAAAAATTTAATTTTGGGACGGTAACTGTTATGTATCTGATATAATTATATTTCGTTAGAATTTCTAATAGTATTAAACACTTTCATACAGTGGTTTCCAAATTTTTTGTATCAGTGCCCCTTTTTTCATAAAAAATTTATATGCCGCCTCATTTTCATAACAGTCTAATTTTATAAATACTTTCTACTTACAGTTTAATACTACAAAACAATATATTGTATTTTGTATAAAGTTCTTATACATAAAAAATATATATTTATTATGGTGTCATTATTTTTAATACAATTAAACAAACTTACAAAAAAAATGAGAACTAAATACGTGTTTAATACAACATAATATTTAATGCCATGGATGGGTTTGTTTTTCTGCACAAATTTTCTCAAATCAGGTGTCATGGAAGATATTGCTACTCAGAATTCTTTTTCAATTACTAAACGAGATCATTATTTTGTCTTTAAAACAGCTACAGCAGAAAGTTTCTGGATACATGGATATATGTACTGTTTTTATAAACCTTTTTCTGATTCATTTTTTTCCGACACCAATTTGAATTTATTTTTTGCTTGTTTATGTCAAAAATGAGGTTTCTGTTAATATTTGCATGCTCCTTCGAATGGACTCTTGCCTCCTAGTATGATGTGTCCCACAGTTTGGAAAACACTACTTTCATAAGTAAATTATTTTAAAATTATGCAAATATTAAAAATATTTTAGATTTATTCTGAAGGCTATCTTTGATATAATATAAGGAATCTTATGAAGTGTTGGATTGTGGGCTAAACAATTGTAAGTAATTTAATAAATTTCTGTTTCTGTATTTGGAAACAATTCTCAGAATACTGTGTGTTCAGCAGTGTCACAGTATTTTTTTTAACTTCACTGATGAAAGATGTTTGCAACAAATTGTTCATAAAAAGTCCTTTCTGCACTTTTCATGATTTTTCTCAAGAACATACATTACATGACTAAAAATTATGCATTTAATAATATACAGAAGAGTTCTGATTATCAGTGGTAATGTGGATTGAAGGAACCAAGATAATGAAAAACTTGAATAAGATGGAAGATTTGATAAATTATTGATAAATAAACTGGATTCAAATACATTGTGATGATGATTATTTTCAAATTAGAGTTAAGCTACATATTAAATATAATTTCTTTTATTGAATAATTTAAAAATAAATTTTTGTTCATTTCATGCTGTTTTTATTTAATTTTTGTAATAAAACAATTGTAAATAAAATTAAAAGCATTTTATTATATAATTTGAAACATTTTTAATTTTATTTACAACTGTTTTAGCATGAAAATTAAATAAAAAAACTATCATCAGATAATTTACAATTCAATATATTATTATTTCTGATAATGAAACAATGGTTATAAAAGAAGGTGAAGAAACAGTGATGAACCAGTGTGTAAAATCATTTCATTTTGGTTCTGCATTATTGACTTGAAGTGCACTGGTAAGTGACTTTTTCATATTGTTATATATGGATTTCATGAAGTTATATTTGTATCTATTTTTCTTGCCCCAAAATATATCAGAAAATTCATCATGTTGGTGGTCTTTTTTTTGGAGCAATGCATAAAAATTCTGTAAAAAGTGAATGGACAGCAAACTTCTGATATTTTAGTAGATCATTGGATCAGGCAGGAATAACAACAGGAGTTACAGTGGCTTCCTATAAAATTTGTTTCATAATGGTCTTGAGTGACTGACCTGGATATCAAAAAAGTGAATAGAAGTATTGCATTGCTCTGATTTCAGTTTAAGGCCTATATTCTGGGATGCAAAGGTTTTGTTAATTCAAGCAATCTGTTGTAATCACACCAAGTAATATATAAATCATCTACATAATGCAAATAAATTTTAATTGAATTACTGAAATTATCAAGAATAGAGGATTTCACACGCCTTAGCAAAATTTCTACCATAATGCCAGACCTCTAATGGGAACATCTTGCTTTTGCCTGAAAACTTCCCATTAAAAATTAAATAAAATTCATAGCAGAGAATATTACACAGATCTCTCAGAGTGGACAGATCAATGCCTGCTTCTATAAAAGTCTGAAGGCAGAACATATGTAACACAAGACATGTTGGTAGTACCTCAAAGATGGAAAAAGCTTTTCAAAATCTAGCACTGTTATAAGTTCATTATATATGGGTTATAGTTCTTTAATTCTATTAAGGAAGTCTTCTGAATATGCAACAGTATATTGATAACTCTTTAATTTGGCAGTGCACAAAGTAGCTAGAGTATCTTCAAGATTATAAAGAGGAGTATGTTTAGTTTCAGCAAATGGTTAGATAGCTAACCAGGTTCTTATGAGCCTTCATATTAAAATTTTGGCTATCTTGCAATATTTTGAATTCATAGATGCTGAACTCTCAGATGTTGAAGTACTGCATTTTTTCACCAGATGAGTGTAGAGAAGGCCTCTTTTCCTATTGGGTAGATTTTGCAATATATCGTGCAAATCATGATGATAATTTTTTTTGCATTGTGTATCTATAAAAAATTTTTGTGCATATCTGAGAAGTGAGATATTTTTTTAAATATGTATCTCTGAAAAACATAAATGTAGAATGCATAAAATGAGAAGTAGGTATATTTGAATAAGTATGACTATTTATAAATTAATATTTTTGTATATATTTAAATATTGGATATACAGAATTATGATTGAAAAAACAATTACAATGTGCTTTCTTTATGCTAATAAGATGTCCTTTGAAAGTCTTGTAATCTGATGTAATTATTCCTAAAAAATATTTATTTTTGTTAGTTTTGTTATTAAAAATATGTTTAAATGTTCATATTTAAATACATACAAAAATATTAATTTATTGAGCACTATACAAATAAGATCAGAAATTCATAGAATGATCATTTTTAACAAGTAAATCTGGCTACAGCTATTCTATTTATCATCAGTTAATATTAAATGAAATTATAGTGATCCCTATATTTCTGATCAAGAATTTATATTTTCTGTGATAGTTTTGATTATTTTAACAAAAGTAGAATGATTATTTTGCAAGTGATTTTAGATATTAAATTTGCATTTCTGATAATCCCATGTTGGCTTTCTGTTTCCATCAGTTGCAGTAAAATTTCCATTGTGTTTGGTTCTGATTTTCTATCATTTGAATTTTGTTAGATATTTTTTATGAAATTTAGAAATGAGAAAATGTTTAATATTTCTTTGATAATTTCCATCAAATAAACACTTCAATAAAATTATATGTTAGGAAATATAATAGACACAATGCAACTTGATTTTGCCTTGGTGTGTGTCTAGCTTTCTTTCCACATTAACAGTTAAATGTTTCCATGCTAAAATTTTTCTTTTTTTTTGTTTAAGTGATCATATTTATTCTAATAGCAAATTAGATTTAAAAAGTTTTTAGAATTATAAAAAAAATATCCATTTATTTCAATTAATATCATATTGTTCTCACTCTTGAAATTTGAGAATTGGCTTATTTATGGATTTCAAATTTTTATTGTTTTTTCAGTTTTGATGTAGGAGCCAGGATATTACATAGAAAAGCTTATACATGAGAATATATGTAAATTATTTTATAAATCAAAATAAAAAATTTCAATTAAGTAAATAAAGCACTAATAGGCAGTTATGGGAAAAACACTTAATATGTAATGACTAACATTTTCGGCCTATTCAGCAATCTTCAGATTTTTGTTCAATTGACTTTTTGTTGGATTACGAGCTGGCTCTAACTGTTATAACTGCTATTACCCTATCCTGCATTGAATTAATAAGAATTCTTAATTGATCATTTGAGATGCTGTCCCAGGCTGACCTCACTGCCATTTTCAACTCAAACATTGTTAAACTGTCTTCCGCCTTGGTAAACAATTCAAATAATATCCCCCCATAAGTTCTCAATCGGATTAAGATTGAGACTGCATGCTGGCCAGTCTAACAGCTTGAAACCTTCGTTTTTAAGCCACTGTTTTGCTGATTTAGCCACATGAATTGGGGCATTATCTTGCTGAAACAGAAGTTCTGGATCTTTAATTCATCTCGTAAAGATAGTAAATAGTTACCCAGAATGTCTTGATAGTCATGAGCTGTACAGCGAGCTTTAACAAAAGCCACAGCAGACTTTGCATTGCCAGAAAATGCAGCTCATATCATTACAGATCCACCTCCTTGTATTCGACATAATAGAAGCTTGGATTCCATATGGCGGTCGTGCAAATATTAATTAAGCCCATCAGGCCCATCCAGATTATATTTCTTCTCATCAATGAAGATGACCTGATTCCAGAGATCCTTATTACCAATATGCTTCTTTGCAAATTCTCGCCAAGCATCAATGTATCATCGTAGAAGCCTAGGTTTTCCTTTCATTTTGACATACTTGTGGTTCTCAGAGGCTTGTAACACATTTCTGACTGTTTGAGAACACACAGGTAGCTGGAGTGATGATGTGATGCTGGAAGATGATGCGCTGGTAACCATTGCCGCCTGTAAGATCTGTCACTTACTATGATTACTAAGCTTAGAGGGATGTCCGCCACTTTTTTTTACCATAACTATTTGGATCTCTCAAGAAGTTATGGATTAATGTTTTTGAATGCCTAATTTTAAAAGCAATTTGACGTTCAGAAAGTCTATTCTCTTGGTACGCAATAATCTGCCCTTTTTCAAAATCTGATAAACTCTTCCCACGAACCATATCATCTACACTCACTACTGTTCTATCACTGCGTTTCAGTATGCAAATTAGGTGCATAACAGCAACGTATTTCTATTTTTCTGCTTATTAGCTAAAGTGGTCCTATCATTTTTACTAGGTGTTAATATTAGCCATATATCATTTCTGGCTTGAAATTTCCAGTTGTGGAAGATTTTAATTAATGTTTCTGATTACTTTACTGCACAAATATTACACCAAAATTGAGTGTAAAATATTTCTTGCCAATAATTGGTTTGTATGGTGGTCCTATCATTTCTTCCAGGAGTGTATACTGTATACTAGATATTACCCGCTCATATAAATGAGCCAAAATATAATCTTGTGATTTAATTTTATAGTACTGTAAACAACGATGAAAAACACCTCCAAACTCATTTAGGGAATTCAAGAAGGAATCGTAAAATGATATATATTATTACCACAGTATAATACATACAGTAGCGAAGCTCAATGTTAAACTTCAGTATTACAACTTGCATGCGGCGTGACAGTGCTGCGCCTGGTGGTGAATAACTTAAACTATAAATACTATTATTTGATTCAATGTTTTCCAAACAGTTTTATCATGGTCTATAAATTTATAAACCATGGTTTTATCAAGAAAAATGAAATCTACTTTGATTTTATTATTATAACAAAAATGAAAAATGCAGTATATCGCATAAAAATTGATGGTACAGTACCTTAATTTTCTTTATATTTATCAAAGGTTTCGAAACTTAAAATGCATTTTTTAAATAAAACTCGAATTATTTTTTCATTGATTTTCAATCAATTTTCACTGAGAACTTTCCTAAATTCTGTTTTGTTGTGAATTTTCCTTTGATTCCTTTGTAAATCTAATAAATACCACAAGTTCTTAATAGAATTAAGATCTGGTGATGGCGGGGGAGTTTTTAGCTGTTTTCTCACATTGTAAAGTAACTACAACCTTGTTGTATTTGCTGAATGTTTAGGATCATTATCCTGTTGAAAACAAAGAATCTTCAGTTCCTAATTTTGAGAAGTCTATGTTTTATTTTTAGAAATATTCAGTTTTTTTTAATGTTTTCATAGGAAGCATACTTCTTTTTTTTTTATTTATATATACAGTGGAGACTAAATGTTCGTTAAAGGACAAGGATTATAATAATCAAACTTTATCAAAACTTAGATTTAAAAAAAAGTAATTCGTATAAACATTTGTAAAGGCTTATTTTTCACATTAATTTTTTTAGAAGATTTTTTAAAATACCTTATACTTAATATTAAGTACAGCAACATGATAGGTGTAACTGAATCATTAATGTGTATTATTGAAATGTTTTTTTCTTTCATTATAAAATAATGCATAAATTTATTATAGAAATTTTACTGATTATTTCCAGTTTCATTATAATGTTGCAAAACTTCATTTGTATCCATGTTTGCCATTTAAAAATAGTTAAAAAAATATCACTTATTTTTCATAAGAAAAAAATGTTTAGCCGTCATTATTTACGTAGTGTTTTAGCATTGATAGTCAATGATTGAACTTTAATTGGCAAATGCTGATATATTAGGCGAATCCAGAAAAATTTTTAATGCGGTAGTTGGAAAGTTTTTAGACGACTGGCTTTTACTGAATGCAAATTTTCTACATGCAGTATTTATTATTATTATTACTTTTCTTAACATAAAAATATGTAAAAAAGTGTATTGTAAAAATTGTGCGATTAGAAAGATATATTCAGATAATACTATGTTTGAAGATTTTATATATACAGTATATATTTTCTGATAAAACAGAAATTTTGCTTTTTTCTTCTTCATAATTTTAAAAAGTTAATTTTAAAGATTTTCCGTTCTGTAAAAATCCAATTTTTCTACAAAACTTATAATTTCGGATAATTTGCGATTAGGAAATAATTTTATAATCGAAGTATTGTTTTTAATTAAAATGTAATTGAACCGAACTTCTTTAGAGGAGCAGCAGCATCTTTGCATCTGCCAGTGTGATTAGAAAATAACTAATGTTAAAATTATTTATATTTAAAAAAATAATTCAATTTTTATTTAATAACTGTTGTTGTCCCCTTAAATTAAATATCAATTTTACAAATCAGTCAAAAAGAAACATAAATCAATTTTATTAATATAAATCAGAAAGAATCCTTTAATTTTTCTTCAGTTTAATTCATATTTTTAACAACCAAGGTTTTGAAATATTATATATATATATTTACTCTTTCTGTGACAATTTGACGTTTGTCTGTTTGTAAATTTTAGTATGTAGAATAATATTAATTTTACAAACAGGAATAATCTCCTTTTAAGTTCTTCACTAGGATCGCTAGTTGTATGCGTGCGCATTGCTATCCTGCAAAAATTTGGTCGGAGTTTCGCTACTGTATGTGTTAAGCTACGTTTAGACGGTGCAACTTTTCATGCAACAAGACGCATTCAACTAGGCGCACGAGAAGGCATGCAAGGGCGCATGCCTCAAAATGTGTTTCAAGACTAGGCGCAAGAAGGCGCATGTGTTCCCCATCGTAGTTGGGTTACACGTGCAACTAGTCTTGCAACATCATGCTGTTTTAATTATTTTAAACTTTTTTTTCATATTTTTCTTTGATTTATGGAGTGGGGCGTAGAGAAAACACTTCAATTTATTGAAGATTATCGTCGTGAAGTTGTTTTATGGCAATCTTCCCAGAAATTATATAAAAAGCGGGAAGTACGACGCGATTCAAACTCAGTCGGAGACATTCTAGTATAATTTTTGAATAGATCGGAACTATCTATCCTGACTTGGTTTAAAATACTATTATTATTAGAGTGTCGATCAAAATATTTTCGAATCCAACACTTTCCTTCTTTTCATTCTATCATTTGAAATGATAACAGTAGCAGCCGCTAAAACGGCAGCATACAACTCTCTTCGTGTCGGCATTCTCTGCAATATGTCCTCCACATGTGAACACGAAGGGGCAAGTTGCGGCTGTTGCGCCTTGAGGCATGCGTCTTTCTGCATACAACCTTGCATGCAGAGAGGCACCGTCTAAATGTAGCCTTAAGAGTACAAAACTCCGTCCGAATTCCAACCATAAGGACAAATGTTCGTTCTAGATCGTTTCTCCTTAGGGCATTAAGAATACAGTACTTAATAACTCTTCGTTTATTTTGTACTCCTTAAGAAACGTGGCGTAATTATGGTAATTTGGAAAGATGAAATCACAAGAAATTAATTGGTTTTCAAATATCTGGATCTTCCTTCATTCTATCTTGGTTGTTTTTGGGAAAATGCGAATTATGTTGTCACTCATCAGAAGGAAATTTTTTTAATCGTTTTGCTATAAAAAATAACTGCTAGAGTTATATCATTCACATATCATCAACAGATTACTATGAAAGATGCTTATAACGTTTCACACATATTATACGAAATGCGCTAGAGTTACATGCAGTCAACTAATGTGCGCGAAAGAAAAACGAAGATATAATTAGGCCTAAAATACACGACGGAGTCGGAGGAATTAATTCCAAGCGAACCAATTCCACCTTCTATGAACAAAATATCATATATATATATATTCTATAAGATAATGTGAAAATACTTAGAAGTGTTTATAAATCAATGATATAAATTTAAAGTTTAAATAACAAATATATAAATAAAATGTTTAAAACTCACAACATGACAGTATTCCAAGCAGACGATTTTTGATGAAATGCTTGATTCGCCATCTAGTGATCTTAAAAATAAAAATAAATTTTTAACTAAAAGCACATCATAAATTCTAGCTTTATTTTAAACATTTATTAATTAATCTTTCATTCTTCAAATAATTAATATAGATTTGTTTCATTTCAATGATCATATGAGGTGGTCATTAAAAATTCTAATCTTCGCATGCGAATTGGCTCCAGAATAGGAGTCGCAAGAATCGATCTTTCGACTCCTATTCTGGAGATCTTGGATACTTTATCATTCTAAATGCATGGAAGCGTGGAATTCGTATTTCATGTTTCTGAAAAATTTTTGATGGATCCAGCACGGTCATCGATTATAGAGTCCTACTGTCTCTACATCTACAACAGATGGAGGCAGTTTCGTAGTTGGGTCTGGAATGGATATTATTATATAATAATCAGCCATTGATTCGGAAATAGCTTAAAAAAACAATTGCTTATATTTGGCAGAAACATAGGTTAATTTGAATTAAGCTGCTAACAAATACTTTTTACAGTCTGTGGCACTTTTAGAGTCTCCACAGACTGTCCAGCACAGGTCCAGGATATATGATGGGATTTTTTTTGTCAATAGATGACGCCACTTTCCATTCTAGAAGAAACCTGACGGGCGAGATAAATCCTTTCACAGGCTGCCCACTCTTGCAGGAAGGATCTGCCGGATTGTGGAAGCGAGAATCGACGAGTGGGACCTGGACTCCACGATAGATATTTTGAAGGGGTGGGACTCGAGACTCGAACCCGGATCCTCCAGAGTGGAAAATCCATGCAGCTTATCCGACCGAATCTATGATGGGATCAGCTGGAAAGTTGAACGGGTTCAATAAACCTGAACTCTTCCCGAAAAACAATATGTAACGCCTTAAACAACCTGAATTGAACCCAGATCATTCAAGGCAGTAAACAGTAGCTTTACCCTGTAGCCGATGTTAGAAATTCGGACAGGAAAATAACTTAAACATTCCTTCCATCTTTATTTTTACATTGTGTTTTCTTTAGTTTTTTTCATATAAAGTTCTAGTAGGCACGAAACGAAACAAAATATACAATTTCCTCGTTTTAAAAAATAAATACCCTTTTATTCAACATTAAAAGGAATATTTTATTATTTTTTTTTAACATTTAAATTGGAGATTACGTTCCCCAACCATCAGAACAACAGATTCTTATATAAAAAAAAATCTGTTTCGAATTATGACAGATTTGAACTACGATCAAAATTTTTGAATGCAATCCCGTCATAAGTTGAGGATTTTTGTAAATAATCGGGAAAGTACGTCCGTTAGACTGCCGAAAGTGCCGTACTCTTATCTAACCGCGGAAATTTTTTATTTAGAATTTTTATTAAATTAAAAAATTATTTCGATTCAAATTTTTTTTATAAACCGTCCCTTCAAAGCAGTCCCATCTGTACATAGTCTAAATACAGTAAAGGGACGACGGTACGCGACCGGTTGCCGCCACTTGAAAACAGTACTTCTGAACTCTGCCATTTTAAATAAAGAGTAAAATACCAGTACGGGGAAAAAAATGTTCATATAGTGCGTTGGCCGCGCCGCTTGGTTGTGAGTATGATAACCAAACAGCAAAATAAAATAATAAAGTCAAAATATAATACAGATCGGCGACCATTGCTCCATTATATTTGACATAAAAAGTTTATGCACTCATACATTATAAATAGAAATGATGCGCCAATTTGGCTGTCGCCGACAAGAAAAAAAT
>WUQG02016088.1:0-11636 GCA_011317285.2 Androctonus mauritanicus | reverse complement strand
GTTTAATTTTCAGTGCATCATGGGACTTAGTATATTTATTTTAAAAAATGTGCGCAATCTCTCCCGGAATTACTATATACATGTATGAATGAGAACAGCATTATATAGATTCAAAATGCTTGAAAAATTACGTTTCAAACATTATTTTAAAAGCAAAATTTCCTTCTGTCAACTGTGGTGGAAACAAACACGTTGCGACTTTAGCTGATGTACTGTACGTGTATATGTGTCTTTTAAACGGCGAATTTTCAGATTAAAATACAGTACAATATCTGTATCTGTACGTTTTAATTTATTTTAACTTATGTTATTGTTATGCCTCCATTTGAAATTCACTGTTATTGAAATGATTTGTCTTTAAGTATACATAAATTATTGCAGTATATCTGTTGTCGAGATGAGAACTGCATATAATAAATTTCAAACTGTTGACATTGATATAAATATCATTATTATTGGTTCACATATCATCCTTATTTACTGGTAAATGTCAAATGTCTTTAAACAAGTGTAAATTCTATATTTCCTCAGAGTTATACCTGGAGAGTTTCTACAGAGTTCAACCTAGAGAATTAGAAGAACACAAAAAACGAAGAAGTGTAAACTGTTTTTATTTAAATTTAGAATAAAACTGTAGCGAATACAAATTACTGTACATATTTCTGTTACCATTATTACCTAAGAATGCCAACAATTCCATAACTTTGGCATTGAAGTTGTTGGCATTGTTACGAAATAATGGTGGCAGAAATATGTACAGTAGCTTGTATTCGCTACGATTTTATTCTAAATTTATATAAAAACAGTTTATACATCTTTGTTTTTTTGTATTCTTCTATTTTATCTCTTCTTTATGATATGTTTAACTGAGTATGGAGACGAAGGCACATTCTTTAGTAAAAAATATGTTTGCTGAAAGAATTTTCCACTTATTTATTGTCTGGGATAAAATTAAGTAAAGACAAAGAGCAAACTAGTATTTTATCGATATACTGTTACATTTTTATGAGGGCTAATGTTATTTTCTACAGTGATTAATATTAAATAAGTAAAAGGTAATCATTTATTTCATTTAAAAATAGCGTTTGATCGCATCCTACCGATCACTTACTAAAAATATTCGAAAAATTCTCGGTATTTAATTAATTAATATAGATTACGATAAAGAAAACTTTTACTGAAAGATAGATGCAATTTTCTCTATCAATCCTCTTTCCCATATGCGAGTTTACTCATCATAAGATGAAGGAAAATGTTTCTATTAGCTTTCATCGCCATATGGTTCCACAACAGCGCTTTCAAAATGTATTAATTATAGGTTTCTTCTTTGATTTCATACCGAGAAAATCGTTAACAATAAACGTTAATTGCTAAAAATCGTTTTCATAAAAGCAATAAATATTAATTTAAAATCGTTTATTGTTTACGTCACGAAACGATTTATAATTAAAAAAAAAAAATTGCTTAAATAAAATTATAAAATTCGCTACGAGAGATTTTAAACGGATAAACGAGTTTATCGGTTTTCCGAATAACTGCACAAGAAAAACATATATATATATATATACAGTATATATATATTGCGTATTTTAAATAACCAAGAATTAATTATAGAAACGGATTTTTATAATAAAAATATTATATTTAGCTTCCTTTTTTGTGTGTGTTAGTTCGATATTCATTAAAAATCACGAATGTTGAACCAAACACGAGTAAATGAACACTTTTAATTATTTTCTTACACGAATCACGAAATGATAAATGATGTTAACAACTCGATTAATATTCTGTATATGTATGTGTGTGTGTATTATAGACACTCTTCGCAAAAACCGTGCGGGTAGACATCAAGACATTTTTGTAATTATTAAACTTAAAAAAAAAAAAATAAGTTAATGTTTAAACTTAATATTTACAAGCAATAGTTTACGTTGATAAATCTTTTCTGATATTAATTGTTCTAACGATTAATCACGCTTTAATATTTTTTATTTTTTTTGTTTATGAAAGTAAATTTCGAATTAGTTGGCATTAAATTTTATACTGCGTGAAAGAAATTAATTATCATGGTTTTATTGAGGTAACACCCATTTCCTTAATAATAATAAAAAGAAAAAAGAAATAATTCGCATACACACACACATACAGACACACGTGTATGCGAATTATTCTATAAGATATATATTTATAGAATGATTTTGCAATTAGATAAAGGAAATTTCAACAATTGATAAACGATTATATATATATATACACGCAATTATTTCGGAAATTAAGGTTTATTTAGAAATAATTCTATAAATAACGAAGAGATGCTGATTTATTTACCTTCCTGATAAGATTCTGTGTGCATTTTCTTATATGTTTACTCGTCTTAACAGCTGTGCTTAATGCCTGTCTGTAAACACCAATGCCAAAAATAATTAAAATTCACCTTTTACTTTCCACACCCCCATAAAAAGTGCGAGAATGATTTCACGTTTAAAAAAAAATCTCGCATTTCCGTACGCGTTTAATAAAAATTTTCGCATATTTTCGACCCGTCAGATGCGTACTTGACATCTAATATATTTTTTATGTTTCGAAAAGTAAAAAAAAAAAAAAATTGAGAAATTTTAATTGTTTATACGTATTCAACGTCTTGTTTTGTAAGTCGAAAGTACTATAATTTATTTACTCGATTAAACATCGCATGTAATGGTTACTTTGCGTGATAACGTTATGGCGATTGTATGCTAATGTTTATTAATGGTATACAAAATATCGAATAACTGACTCGAATATTCGAAATAAAACTGAAGAGTTGGCATTTAATTAATATCATACACGTAATAGTAAGAAAGAGTTCATTGATCATGTTGAAGAATCCTTTCCATCAACGTCCCGAACGATGTACAAACAATGTAACTGGTCTTGTTTCGCGTGTCGCACGTCTGACTTATAATCAACATCATCCTTTCAGATGACGAACGAAAAAAAAGAACCAAAAGATGAGATTACAATGACAAATGATTAACGTTATAGCAGAATAACTACCACAGATTTTCTAGCCTCTAGGTATTTTACTTTAGAAGTTAAAATATTGTTTGATCGAGTTTAAGAGCTTCATTGTTCTGTTTA
Organism: Androctonus mauritanicus; assembly: GCA_011317285.2. Taxonomy (NCBI): domain Eukaryota; kingdom Metazoa; phylum Arthropoda; class Arachnida; order Scorpiones; family Buthidae; genus Androctonus; species Androctonus mauritanicus. The sequence goes on along the minus strand of WUQG02016088.1, from coordinate 8,516 downwards.
ATATCATTAAATATTTACATTATTAGTAGGTACAAAACAAATAACAACATTCTAATAAATGCTAGAAGTAAAAGTAGTTAAACTTATAAAAGTTCTTTATTATAAAATAAACATTCACCAAATTTTAAACCAAATATGGTTATCATTCGAACGAGAAATGCAAATTATAATAATCTAACTCGGTCGAATTCTAAAAATATCTTTATAAATATATTGTAAAGTTAGTTAGAAAGTTAAAAATCGATCCGATTATTTTAATTATCGTTCCTATTTTCGGATATTCGATTCGATTCTGTTTTCGAAGCAAACAGATTCGATTTTTGCGACAAGAGATGATGATGTCAAAGAACTGTCGAAATCATACAAGTTCTCGAAAATGAACCTGAAGAGTCGGTTGTAACGGATTTTGTTCTTTTAAAACTGAAAATTTCAAAACTGATTTTCAGTTTTCATTTTCCGCTACGTAATGTTTCGAGCAGAAAAATAAGTTATAATCGTAAATTTCGAGACAAAGATAACCGTCGAACGTGCTTACAAAAATCGAACAAATTTTTTGTATTTTACGAGATATATTTATTTAAATAAGGTTTTGCTTTGAAATATTAAATTATTTACGTTCATGCAAGCATATTTCTTAGAAAAATTACGGATGAACCTGGTTTAAAGTGGTTACGCATTAAATTATAACTTAACCGGAATGAAGATAAATGACGGTGATAATAATAATCATTATGAATTTTATTACCAAAAGTTATTCCTTAAAAGCTTTATACATTTTTATATTCGAATTCGAGCTGCTACTTATTAAAATTAATGTCGCAAAATTAAATTTGATAAACATAACACGAAGGTAAAAATAATTTTAAAGTTTTTAAATGGTGATTTATAAATTGTTTAGACTGTTAAATAGAAAATTAGTATTTTTTTTCTTGTTTTTAGCTTTTATATTTATTTGTCTGCATTTAAATAGCAGATGTGACCAAAAAAAAAAAATGAGATAAATGAAAACATTTTGTATTACCAAGAATGGAATGTAAGAGGATATTATCATTCTTACGTAATGCAAATATATATATTTGAAAGCATGATGTTTTATGGGCACTGGCATTATCAACTTTCTCTTGTAGATACACAAAAACAAACACAAAAAACAGATATATTACTTTAGGTTATTTATTTTGGAACAGAACGACCAAAACAGTTGATACTCCAGTTTAGTAAATATTTATTATATTTTAAATTATATCGAGAGTTATAAACTATATGATAAAGATATACGACCGACTGAAACTTCCAAGTAATGAAATTCTGATAATAGAGATAATATAGACGAGTGATATATCAATCTTTGCAATTCTATTATGAATAGAATAACCTCCTGTTTGGTTTATTAATTCAATTTTTTTTATCATTAAATAAAGCTGATTTAACTGAAGAACATATCCAAACTAAATTCTAAGTAGATTTAAACGTGTTTTATATATCTAACGCACTTTTTTTTTATACTAAATATTTTGGTACTAAATTTTGGTTATTTTTTAATGAATAATTCGGTTTTATTTTTATTTTTTATTTTTTTAATTCGTGTATATCTGATACCATAAATATTTAAATTTAAAAGTTTTGATATCTTTTTACTTTCGGCATAATAAGATTAGAAAATACAGACTTTGTTAAATTAAACTCTTAAATCTTGTGAATTTATAATGCAACAGGAAAGGTTAGAATAAAGGAATTAGAAGAAAAATTTTAATTTCTGAAGTTTTAAAATTCGATCAAAAAGTTTTTTAATCGCATTTTTTATTTATTTATTCGACGAGTCATTATCCGAGAATTTAATAGCCTACTTTAATAACATTTTTTTTTTTTTCCTCTTCATTTGATGATAGAGAAACAAAACTATTAAGATAATGTTTCGCCAATTTGTAAAAGTGAACCAACTTTTTAAAATAATATATATACAGTATATATATTTACTCCTATATATATATATTTTTTTTTTTTTGATTTTGTAAACTGAAATCTCTTGCGACAGAAATCCCTCAAGAGATTGATTTCTAGTTTTCTTTCTCTAGAGGTATATTATATAAAACACAATCTCTTTACTGCGATTAAATTTCGACATCGACCCATCTTGAAAATACATGATTATGACAAAATAGAAGATATATATATATATATATATATATATATATACACTCTATATATATATTCTTTCTATGAAGACGGAGAGAAGAAACTCCGAAATGCGTTTTTTTCCGATTTCGATTTAAAAATTTAAAGTTTAATCGAAAAAAATTCGAAGTTAAATAAAAATTAAAGAAAGCTATAAATATAAATTTGTGCGTGTGTGTGTTTTTTTTCTATATCTACAGTGAGAAAGTTAGAGGATGTTTTCGGATATGCCTTCGGGATATTTTCGGATAAAACAACAGAAAAAATATTGGTACAGATGCTACCAACCCGCTAAAGTAGCAAAGGAAAGAAAAAAAAAAAATCTACGTTAATGAATATTATTCTGCAGAATTAATACAATAAAATGTTATTGTAACCTTGATGTTATTGCTATCGTGTTAATGCCATTAACACAGTTGTTAACTGTGACCTTATGGTGTTTTCTGGTAAAGATTTGACTTTATGAGGTCGTTCTAGTACAATATTCCTTATTTAACGATGTTCTACAGTTCATCGAATATTTCATTCCATTTAGCATGTTTACTTCAAGAAATAAAATCTCTTAAAAACCGTTTTCAATTACATATAGCCTATATTATCTTGCGTGAAGAATTTGTCCTCACGCGTGTCCATTAAGTTACGATGCAGGAAACTGTATAGAATTTTTATTTTTATTCTATTGAAATGGGTGAATATCATACTAAATATTAACCAAATGCGCGTATCTCGCATGCGATGGAGTTACGAGATGTATACATTTTTCATATTCCTGAAAAAATACATTTTATAAAGTAAGAATCGGTGTATTTTCGGAAATAATATGTATACTTATGCCACAGTTTCGTTCTTACACCATATATAATCCAGAAGATATATTGCACACAATAGAAGGCGTTACTTTCAGAAATGCTGTTTAAGTGTTTTGCTTAGCTCATGCAAATGTGTAGGCTTTTAGAATACTTTAAGAGCTGACTTTACTTTATTATTTCTGTTATCATATACTGAGCAAATTAAGGAAGACTAACGAGAACGTTAAAATTGTTAATGTTACCATTAAACAATTTTAACGTTCTGCGAGAACATCCACGAAAGATATTTTTGTAGCAAAATTTAATTTTTACTCTTTTAAAACAGTTATTCTCTATTGGAGTTTTAAAGCAAATTTTACGATTATAATGTTTTAAAAATCTTATAACGTATATATTTATATTTAAATAAGGAAAAATTATCATGCCGCCTTTCTATTTTCATGTTTTAATATATACATATCCGACTTTGGAGAATATTTTATTTATATCTCTAAATGCGAGCGAGTTATAACCTTCTTGATATTCAGAACATAAATTCTCGTATGTTAATTTGTAATAAAATGTCACAGGAAATTACGTACTGTATAGTAAATTACGTATGGAATAAAAATATCAAAAATGACATCTCTATGTATTTTTCCTGTTGTTAAATCTTATTTTTACTCCTCTGAGCTGTTGAGATCCTATTATTTACTATCAGCAACTCTCCCATACAGATACACGCGGCTAGTAAGAAAAATAATTTTTCTTTCTAGATAAATTTTCATCATTAATTAAGTATAGGAGCCAAAAATGCTAAATTTGAATTATTTCTACATGATTAATTACATTTAAAATCGTAATTTAAACTTTGCTATCTTTCAAACTGTTGTGTAAATATTTTATATCCTTTTGAAAACTGTTTGCTTTTCTACTATATAGATTTTTATCGAGGATTAGTGACGCTACATTTTTTTTTTTTTTTATTTTATTCAAAAACTCGTCCATTGAAGTCTAAAGTATACATCCACGTTTGTAGTTTTCTCAATTTTCTGCTTGTAGGAGTTTAAAGATAAAGCATTTTTACTGGTGAGTACACTCTATCAACTTCCAGTCAACTGTGTTTGTTTATATGATTTTAAACTGTTCTTTGAAGTTGAATTTCATCAATAATAAATCAAAAACGTAAATAGAAATTCGTTTAAACTTAATTAGTAGGATATTTAAGTAATGAAATTTAATGAAACACGTGACAAAATGTTTACTTCAACGTCAACAGTGGAAAAGAATAGAAGAGCATCAAGAAGTAGAAGGTAAAAGTTACTCCCGTATGCTCTTAAGATATAGCATATTCTACGTAATTTTACCTTTACAGCGTTTATAAGTATATAATAGTACATATAATATTTTTACAATTTTTATAGTGGCAAAATGTTTTCTCCAACGTCAATAATGATAAGAATAGAAGAGCATCAGGATATATCTACTCCCGCATCTCTTAGGATGTAATGTGCATCAGGTAGCATATTCTACGTAATTGTAGATTTATTATGCTTATATGTACCATAACAGACGATTTTTTTCTAATTCTAGTACATTGAACAGTTGTACTTATTTCTAATTTGGAACTTCGAATCCTAAATGGATCATCCAATTTTCTCTTCCATTATCTTCCTTCCTTCATAAATTATTAGAATCTTATAATAATGTTCTTTCTTTCTTTCTTTCTCACTCTCTACTGAAGGAAATTGAAGGGAAATTGTTATATATATATATATTTTCCATTTAGATTATTTTTAAACACTTTATTAACTTCATAAACCGAATTAAAAATTCGACTGAAGCTAATTGGAACGATTTTAAATCTATTTTAAATTTTTCAAATTAAATAGACGTTCCAACAAATTGTTATAGATAACGTTTCCAACAGTAGAAGAAAAGAAGAAGTAAAAAAAAAATTGGCGAAGGATAATTATCAACAAATTATAATTAAAACACTTCCTCCGAATCTTGTTTCTTTCTGTAGTCATGGAGATGCAATGAGATGGATCGAACTTTTCTCGAGTGTTTATCACGGGTCGTCTTGGTAACCACTAAGGTGATGAACACTTTTATGGAATAGCAACCGATGGATACAAATCGTTCTAATTTCTAACATATTTAGTTGATGTCAATGGATAAGAGAGAAGCAGGAAAAAAATAAAAATAATAATAATAAGAGCAACAATTGATGAAGCGGAAACGTCGTCGTTGGCTCCATTTTAACATTTTAATAAGGTTTAATTTCGAATATTTTACCACAACTTGATAATATTCGAAAGAACTAAATCCTATAACGATGGAGAAAACTACTCGACAACCGAATTAAATAACGTAGAATTGTATTAAGTAGCATTAAACGACATTTTCTGCTTGCTAATACTGTCTAATATATATACTTTTTCGTAATTTAAAACGTCTTTAATGGCACGAAAATATAAGAAATTCTGAACATTCTATATTAAAAATATAAACGGTATATAAATGCGTATTCTGTTGATAGCCAAATCCTTTAGCAGATGAGGGTGACAACGTGGTAAATAACACGACAAAAGATGTCTTCTTGTTCGGCAGGATCCGATTTTCCTATAAGAATTATCATAATCGTACTGACAACATGAATTACAAAGTTGGATTTCTGAGACTTTGATGATAATATTTCCAGATAATTGATTACCGGTATTATTTTTCCTAGGGGAAGAGAGAATAAATCATTACTTTACTTGTCATTGAACCGTAATTAAATGTTATATCAAATTACATCAAAATATTATTGAATCTAATTTCGCGATTGTTATCTCTAAAGTAGAAAAATCGAAATTTGTCTGCATATAAATGAAAGTTACTAAAGAGAGGGGGGGAAAAATACGCATATAATAAAATCTGTTTGATAGTAATGAAATCGGTAGAGATGTAACAAATCTATGGCTCAGATGTGATCTGCTGGATAAATATTTGATACGTAAAGATGTTCCTCGAGTTACGGACGTAATTCGTACGTATGTTTTGTTTGTAATTCAAAAATCTACTCTTAGATGTATAAAATGTATAGTGTAATATGTCTGATTAATTGAACCAATTACAGGTTTTTTATTTCATAGATTTGAATATAAAATGTCTAAAAAAAAGAAAAAGGACATAAAAATGATAGAAATGACAAAAGATTTGAATGAGGCAAGAGGAAAAGGATACAAAAAATGATAGAAATGACAAAAGATATGAATGAGGGAAAAGGAAAAGAATACAAAAAATGGTAGAAATGACAAAAGATTTGAATGAGGCAAGAGGAAAAGGATACAAAAATGGTAGAAATGACAAAAGATATGAATGAGGCAAAAGGAAAAGAATACAAAAAATTATAGAGCGAACATACTGTATATAATATGTGTGATTAATTAGAGCAATTACAGGTTTTCTATTTCATGGATTTGAATATAAAATATCCAATTATAACGCGAAGAATATTGGCGGAAGTTCCGCCATCTTGAAATATTATGATCGTATTTCAAATGACTAATTTTACGATTCATTTGTTGCTAGAACCATTTAATGTTTTAAATTCTTATATAATTTTGAAATGTTATAAAATTTGAAAGTAAAATAATACGGTTCGTAACTCGAGAAATATCTTATATATAGATTTTTGATAATGGATGATATATGATCAGATCAGTAAATCGTTAAGGAATGAATTTTAACTGAAATTAATTTTGTTTAGCGAAATTTAAATATATTCTATTTAATTATTATTATTATTTTAAATAGTTTTTAAATTGAATAAGTATAAAAAAGTTCATTAAAGAAAATTCATGATTGAAAATTAAAATTTGAAGATGTAACAAATATACGAATGTCATTAGTTTACAATCCTCGTAGTATAATCTCCCTGGACTTAATTCCGTGTCATTTGATGTCAAAATGATACGGCGATACAAACTATTTCTGGTTGAAAGCCGGTTAATATCTTCCTTCTGGTTCAATAAGTGGTTTATCATTGGTTGGAACTTATTAACTGGCACACAAATTTGTAAAGTTTCTAACTATTCTTTTGGGAATAATCAATTCCGTCGTGTTTACATCATCGTTTTCGTGTCTAGAATTGCGCTTTCCTTATCGTCTCATTATTTAAAATTGAAACAAAAAACAAGTAATGTAAAATATATTGAGAAAAACTATCCTATTCACGGTATTTTTTTTTTTTTTTATTTAGAGATGCATTATCCGACGAGGGAACAAAACAGAATCAATGGTTACCACAGTTCTCTTTCACTTTTGCATTTTCAGGTCTAATTTAATTAAATCTGAAGATTGCACTATAGATGAAATTTAGATAATAGAAAGAGTACAATTCCCTCGTCGATTGTCAACCAAAACTTAATTAATTGAATTGTCTGTAGCAATGGAGAAACGATAATGTTTAGCCATACTTCGCTATCTAGAATATAACGTGAATTTACTTACAAATGTCGCTTTTTTTGTGTATAAAAAATTTACAAAAATAAATTTTGCATTCGACTTTCCTATCGATTTTTAATTATATTCAATGCTTAACTTGATTAAAATGTGTTATCATCTGGTTCGCCTTCATCTTCTGTTTGTGCAATCGCCAAGAGAATGGTTACTTATGAATGTAACTCTATCCATATTGATAATTCATCTAAAAGTTTCATGTGGTATCACTTATGGGAATTCTTTCGATGAATCCCTACAAAATTAACTCGAGAAAACTTCTGTGTTTTCTCCAGGTAAATTTTTTACATCATCATCATTATTTTATCTTTCAGTGAATTTAAATTTCTATGAATATTTCTCTAGTTTATTTAATTTTTTTTTTAATGGAAACGTGAAGTGAATATTGGTCCAAGAATGCGTTATACGAGTGATAACAGATGATGTTATCAATAATTTCGGGCAATGCATAAATTTATTTCCGATCAATCTAAGATACAGAATCCAATTAATTTCAATTATAAACATCCATTCTTGAATAAACATTTGGCATAACCGATAATTTTGAATGTGATTGTAATTCTCGATTATTAATTATGGAAACAACTTGTAATGCCTTTCGATTTATTTAAAGATCTTTTATATTGATGATGCTTCGACATGATTGATTAAAATTAGTGATTAATAGGAGGATGTATTGATAATTATTCACATTAGGTAAGGTGTTTTGCAGAAATCTGTCGTTAAAAATTTAATATCGAATGTCAACAAAATGGCAAATAATTTGACTGAGGCAAAAGGAAAAGGATACATAAACGATAGAAATGATAAAAGATTTGAATGAGGCAAAAAGAAAAGGGTATACAAATGATATGACAAAAGATTTGAATGAGTCAAAAGGAAAAGGATATACAAATGATACGACAAAAGATTTGAATGAGGCAAAAGGAAAAGGGTATACAAATGATACGACAAAAGATTTGAATGAGGCAAAAGGAAAAGGGTATACAAATGATATGAGAAAAGATTTGAATGAGGCAAAAGGAAAAGGATATACAAATGATA